>BMAV01015847.1:0-200094 GCA_019973955.1 Trichonephila inaurata madagascariensis
AAAATAGAGCTTTTAAAGAACTTTTATTGTAAAATAATTGCACTAAATCGTGTTTGTAAGTAATTATAAGCTGCTTTTACGATTTATTTAGGATTTGAAAGCTTTTGTGGTGCCATGGCAGGCAATAGAATAAAGATCGATATATCATTGAGAGAAAAATCTTCAGAAAAGGGGGAAATTTTTTAAAGGAATGTTAATAGGAGACATCCCATTGATTGAAAAAGTGTTCGTAAACAGCTAAACTTTTAACATCCAAGCCAAGATCTGGCCGCACGTCTGCAGTGTCACCTCGAGAAACTTGCTTTGTAATACGCTCTATAAAAATAAATCCAAGACTATAGGCTTCACAAATAGCTAAAAGTGTAGCTGAAATATTGCAAAAAAGTGTGACTTTAATTACAATTCGAAGATAATTGAAAAAGGATGACTATCATGCCCGAGTTGCACTCAAGAAGCCATTCGTCTTTCGAATGAACAGAGCTAAGAGAATAACTTTTGCCAAAAATCAACTAAATGGGACACATATTTTTTTTAGAAAAATGTAATATATTCAATTGTAAGTAATTTTTGTAATTTAGCATCAAAAAGCACAAAAATGTGCCAACAAAAATTTCCTGGACAGATCTTAAGAAAGAAAATCCTTTTTCGACTATCAAACATGGATGAGGAGGCATAATGTTTAGAGGTGCATTGGAAGCCTTTCGGATGGTAATCTGGAATTATTGAATCAACAATATACAAAATTGGTTATTTGAACTTATTGAAATAAAATATCAGGGCATATGCCGAGAAACTTGCGGCGAGTGATGAGTTTTACTTTCAGAGCGGCACGATGGTCCTAAGCAAATGGCTCTCATTGTGAAGCCATGGCTGTTCTGACATGTCCCAAGCAAATTCCGCAAGACAACCTAGTCCCCAGATCTAAGCACAACACAGCATTTGTGGGATTTTCTTGAGTGAATAATCAGGAAGAACGTAATAACATCCAAAGAATTGCTCAAATCTGTCACAGTAGAAGAATGGAACAAAATATCCACAGAAGAAATAACTAAGCTAGTTAAATCCCTGTTAAATATGTTGAGAGAGTTATAGAAAGAACGAAATAGCTTAAAAAGTATTAACTTTTAGTTACATTCCATTATTTTAAAGGTTTTTTTTCCAGTATGTGCAGACTTTTGACGCATACAATTTGTGTCGTTCTCAAGTTATAATTATTTGTATTATTTTATGTATTAATCAGGCGATTGTTGTTTATACTATTTGATTTTACGACGTTCGAGGAATCAATAAAAAATAGTATTGATTCAGAAAGACTTCATTTAACTAGCGATCTTTGCATAAATATGAAAGATGATCGCCTGTACGCACAGACTTTCGGAGGCAAGTGTACATACAAATCTGTAAAACCATCTCTTCCCTTAGAATCAGTTGCAGTCTGATAAAACAAACCTCCCCTTTTCTTATTTAAATTTTCTGACTTCCTTTTTTGACAGTCGTTCGGGCCGCGGATCATTATAAATTTATTGATATGGCTATCGAGCGTTAAAGGTTGAAGACCTCAGCTCTAAAACATAATAAGTTCAAACGACACAAATACTTTCTATTTGGCAGTATGTACGGCGCTCATTTTTAGCGAAATCACGCCAATTATTTCGACCTCAACTCTGTTGCACTTTCTCACTCATTTGCATTAGGCTAAGCAATGAAGGAAACGAAATGTTTCCCTGTCACGACTAGTCGCATCCTAGGAATGATATTACAGACAGTGTTACATCCCCATGTTTTTATTCTCCTCCCAAGACAATCTCACTTCAACAAACCAAAGTTCAAAACTCCTCAGAAAATGAGATAGCGATTAGGGAAAAGCGAACCGAGCACACTGGTTACTCTTTCTTTTCTTTTCTAAACCATTTAAATCGATAAAAAGAGTACTGGTTAAGAGAGTACGAATATAAGGCATTTTTTAATAAAAATTATTAGTTTTTATATTACATTGGAAAGATATTTAAGATACGCAAGCTTTTTTACTACAATTCATCAGCTAAAAAGAATACTGACAGAGCAAGTAAAAAGCTGACAAAAAAATGTAAAATTTTTATTGCATTAAAAAAAAAACCTTCATTATTTTAAATAGGAAATATTATTAAAAATAACATTTTAAATATTTTCAGCATTTACGATAACTTTTAAATGTCATGAAAATAATAGTGTCTACACTGTAAATTCTCCCCGTTGGTGTGGCAGTTAGGAGATGGGTTGCCAGGTCAGGTGTCATCCTCGTCACTTGACCGTAGTTCAAAATTACGATGTCCATCGCCAAAAGCCCTCGTGTAGCTGAACAATTAATATTCACTTACACTTACTCATTGTAAATTCTCTTTTTTCCTACATTAATGCCGACCAGGAAAGCTACACTTAGGGCTGTAAATAAAAAAAGTAAAGTACAATTACTTTACAATTTTTTAAAATTTCATTTACATAACCTTTTTTAACGGACTACTATCGTCATCTATACAACAAATTTAGATTAAAAGGATACGGGCGAAGCAGTACAAATGATAGAGGAATAACTATGCCCTTAAGCCGTACGAGAAAAACAATAGCTACCAGAACAAAGTGCTCCTGCGGCATACTAGCATAACTGGGAAAGGGTTAAATCACGAAAAAAACTACATTAATAATTATGTCACAAATCACTAGTTTTCTAACATTATAGAGATTCGAGTAATTAACCATATCAAGATTTATTATTAATAATCATTATTATGTAAAGTATGAATCGGATGCAAATCCACCCAATTAATTTTCTGATGATTCCTAGATTCTTTTAACTGTTCGTAATAAGTAAAAGTAATTATCTTACCTTCTCATGGATGCTGTTGCTCATCGGCTGTTGTTGGCCCACAGAAACGCTGTTTAAAGTGTAATAAACTCGACTGAAAATAAAAACACGTCATAACACGAGTTTTGCATTAACACGAGTTTTGCATTCTGCTTATCAAGGGATACTCATTCTTCTTTAACAAATAAAAAACAGGAACTCTAGTCATCGGCATCCTCTAGTCAGGATAGAACAAGAAGAAGATGAGAAAAATTTTTCCTTAATAACATTTTTCTTTGAATCTTTTTAAATTTAGTAAATTTAAAGTAATATAATTTTGTCTAAGCACAACGAAATGTTATAAGATATGCATCATAATGATTTACAAGTTACTGATATTAATAATTGAAAGAAGAAAAGAGAAAAACTAGACAGCGTGTAGGTCATTACCGATGACACTTGTTTTATTAAGCATTTGGGCGAAATTGGGCATTCATTTTCCTATTCACAAGTTAGTACCTTTCATGATTTCACACAATAACTTCAAGTTTTATTAAGGAATTTTTCATTACACATACGCACTTATATTAACGATTGCCAAGGTAAGATGTTTTAAAATTAATATGTATTTCATTTAAAATGTCAAGAATTCATTCTAAAACGAATGCTTAATTTTACCAATATTAGTTTCTTTAAAATTAAGTTCTTATTCATCCTAATTAATGTTAATATTATGATATTAATTACATTGGATTTTTAGTGCAAAACTTTTAACTTTTTGATGAATGCGCTGTAAATATTTTTATTCATAGTAATTAATACACGGCAGTTTTCTTCTAAAATATATCATAAAATTGTTTTCGATTTACCAGCGACCTCATACAGATCCGTGGAGAAAAACTTTTTATGACATTATAGTACTCATAAGGAGCTAAGTATTTTTTTAAATCTTTTTATCCGACGTTTTTCGACAACTCAATATTCATAAACTTTTTGATTACACTTAAAATTCAATTCTGCAGAAAATTTTTGGTGAAAGGTTAAAAAAGAAACCACATGGACCAGATTCCGAGCCTCATTCAACGGATGTACCTTATTGAAAGACGAATAGGATCAGACTTTACAAGAAGCATTAATTTACACATTATTTATTAACACGATTTCGACTAATATTGAAAAATTAACAAATTAAGAAGTATTGATTTTGGTGACAACACAGAAACATTTTTTTTCTTGTATTGAATTCAGTATTAAATTCTCTTTAAAATGATGTACACGACTTTTATTTTTGTGATGCGTAACATTTTCTGTAAGGGTACAGATTTTAAAAAAACATAAAAATTTCCAAAAGTGTCCACATTTTGGCCATCACTGTATTCACGAAAGGTCATTTGCACTTTATGAAACGATTTTGTAATTGCTTTTCTCGTTTGCATTTTGAAATTAAACTTTGGTAACTTCATTAATCTTCTGCTATTGTTTTCTTTTTATTGAAATGTAAAAAATAAAAGATTTATTTTAAAAATAGCTTCTAAAATTTATATATGGCTCGAAGGATACGCAACACGCTTTCCGAAGAGAAATATTCATATCAACAAATTAAAAAGCGGTATAAAAATTTGGGTTATTGTAGGTATAAGGTATTTATAATGTATTGTTTGAAAGGGAAAAAACGTCTTGCTGAAGATAAAAAATGAAAACAGGATAACGAAACTTCGTTCTAAGACTGTTCAAATGCAGGCAACTATCATGAAAGTGAAGTCTCTGATCCAAAAAGAAATCCCCGACACAAAGATTCATTGCATCAAAACTGGGAATGTCTTCCTCCTCTGTACTATAATTAAAATCATTCATAAAGTTAAAAAAGATGTTGAAATCTAAAGTCCGTCTCCTTTTTTAAAACATATCACTGAAAGCAAAGCAAATTGTAGAAAGTTGTATAAAAAACACACCTAGCTGTCTTGAAAAACGAGAATTTGTAGAAACACTCGATGATATAGTTAAGTGACTGCAATAACAGAAGATCATAATTTTCTTTTGTTCAATTGACGATATGGCTTCGTCAATGAACAGTAAAGTTCCCAAAGGGATTCATGATAACTGCAGGATTTTTTAACAACAGCAAATTAAAATTCGAAAAAGTTTTATGTAAAGCCAAAATTAATTCACTCTACTATTAGCAGAATAATTTAGAGCCAATTTTTGAAGAAGAAATTTCAACCTGATATGGAAAAGACATTGATAAAGTTCAGCTTCATATGGACTAAGTCAACTGCCACTTAGTTAGCAAGGAAAGAATCAGAAACAGGATAAAAGTGTATCCCGTTTGATGAAATACGTGTAAAATCTCCCTACGTTTCTCCAATGGAAAATTTTGTACTTTTGGTTTATTAAAACGAGCCTCTGGAAAACGGCATCCAAGAACACTGAACGAACTGTGGAAAGCAGTTTAAGAGGAATAGAGTAACTTCTGCATGACAGTGCTAAGAAAAAGGTTACTTTCATCAAAAATTCGGGCTTGAGTTAGCAGAAAGAATCATGGCCATCAGAGAGAAGCAAATTGCCGCAAAAATGCAGTATTTATTGATAAAAATTATCTATCAGAATCGTTTCCATAAAGTGCGAACGACCTGCTGTATCTGCATATAAATATATTTGATATAGAGAGAAGAAACGTGTTAACTCTTGAAATTAAATCGAAAATCATTGTACAATTGAAAAATATTTTATTATAACAATTAACAGCTAACCACAATTAAGAACATTAGTTGATGGAAACAAATATAGCGCATATCTAGAACGTTCCATATAAAGCACAAGAAAAATTAACACCAAGTGTACAAGAATTTCGAAATAAAACACTGAGTACATTCAAATTCCGGATGATAAGTTAAGACATACATTCTAAAAAATAAAAAATTCTTATGTCCAGTGAAATTCCTATGAGTGATTAATGAGTGAACATGGAGTGATGACAAGAATGCACATGGAAAAAAATAGTAGCGGGAAACACACAAAAACAGTATTCGAGTACAGGTTTAAAATCACACTAGAGATAATATAAAAAGTTTTCCGGTTTTCTGAAACATATCTCTACACAGGAAAACTCCCTGTTGAGAAGAGAAAGAGAGAATTTCATCTGTGCTTTGCTTACCGATACAGCCAATTAGATTGAAGTAATTCAACAACGTTAATGATTTCTCTCTTTCAGCTATCAGTCTTGGGTTTTCATCGAAGATTTTCACTTCTCACCTGTAAGCAAGTGATACTGCCATTTTTCGTAAACATATCACCGAACGAGTGGTCCAGTGGTGAAGCCCCCGCTAGTGGAACGGTTGGTCTCAGGTTCAAAACCTACCGATTTCTACTCGCCGGTTATTTTAATTTGATTTAAATTGACTCTCTGGAATTTTACAGAGAGTTGCAGCGTATGCAAATTTATGTTAGTTTAAGTACTTCTAGAATATTCTGGATGTCACCACTGTATCGTATATAAGCTGCTTCCCTCGAGCTGAATTTCAGTTCGTCTTGTGTATGATCAAGTAGATCACGCTTGCATTCAGTAAATTCGCATTGCTTTATTCACCCGTTGCATAGCTACCTGCTCTACTCCAGGAATCTTCATGACATTATTGGTGGAGGCGCCGGGTAGACTTAATCCACGGTGGCAGAAATAGAAAATTGTAGGTGAAGCCGTCGTTTACTAGGTCTTTCACCTGAACTTAGACTCTTGGTTTCACCTACAAGGGTTAAATCTCCAAAAGACATGTCGCAAGACTCGGAATGTGAAACATTCCCGATATTCTCTTTGGTGCAGCCAGTCAGAGCACCATCAATTTTTTATGGCGAGGCAGGTGACGATCCGTCAAGATGGCTTAAGGAATGGAATACGAACGAATCGCAAAATTTAACCGATGGGATGACACTATGTGCCTTGCAAACGCCTATTTCTTTTTAAAGGGTACCGCCAGGCTGTGCTACTAGAATAACGAAGAAAACCTTAGTTCCTGGAAAAAATTTCAAGAACAGCTAAAGATTGCATTTGTGGCTCGACGGAATTATTCATAAAACAAGCTGAACGTGAGCTCAAGAACCGAGCACAGAAAAAATGAGAAAGTTTCTCATCTTATGAAAGGCGTCGCAGAAGGCGTATACCAGTCTTTACTTGTTCAGGACATTAGTTGTACCTCAGATTTCATCAAGGAGTGTCAACGCATTGAAGAAATGAATAAAAAGACGTATAGCCAAGCACCGGTTCACAAGATTACCAAATGTTGTTCCTGTAGCATCCATAGGAGAACATGAAGATTTGGTAACCCTCATTAGACACATTGTGAGGGAGGAAGTTCAAAGGATGTTAGCACCAGCGCAGCAGAATACCCAGCTAGAATCCCCATCCCTCGACGAAGTCATAAGGGAAGAAGTGCAGCAAACACTATGTCCTGTAATCTCTTCTAGGTCTGTAGCAGTAAATAAAAGAAATAAACCACCAAAAGACCCAGGACGTATGCAACTGTTGTACGCTATCCAAGACGCCCTGTCGAACCTTTACCTGTCCCTAGGCAGACCGATGTGTGGAGAACCGACGATAACAGACCTGTTTGCTTTCATTGTGGGAGACCAGGCCACGTGGTTCGTTACTGCCGTGAACGACGGGCTATTTTGATGCATACAGAAGCCGCCAAGCAACCAACAGTCAGCTATCATCCCCTAACTTGTCCCCTGACGAATGCAGACTGAGACATAGCCATCCTGTGATAACTATGTCTTGGGTGATTCGCGTAAGCTAGAGGTGTGGGATTATCTAAATGATGAGACATTTTGTAATTCTTAACACAACTTTTATTAAGAATAACTTAAATTACTTAATTCTAAATAACAACTTTCTTTAAGTGAGAATAAGCCACCAATTAAACTGAATATTCAAGTCAGATCGCACAACTAGATCACTTATCTTAATTTATATTTAATTAACTGCCTAATCTAACTTCCTATACAAAATATTACCTTTTATAGAGTCACCTTCCTTCCTAGGTTGAAGATATTCCTATTATGTTATTTGTAGGTGAGAATACTCAGGCTTTCTTAATCCTTATTATAATTAATGGCGATGAGCGTATCCTTCTTCCAGAGCTGTAGGACGTCTAACATTTATTCCGAACAATTCCGCACTAAGTTATCTCTAGGCTTGCCGTTCTATCTCACCAAACCTTCTATCCTTTTAAAGTATATCCCATTTGCATATTCGTTCTGTTTCTCTTCTTGGTATTGGGTTGGAAAAGTTTTGCCATTAATCGTGGCCGTCAAAGAACTTAGGAGTTATGTTAGAAGAAGAATGCGAGAGACGTCACAAGCCGACAAGCGATTAGAACACCATCGTCTTTTCCAAGCAGGGGAAGATCACCAGTACGCCGCTATAGATCACCCTCTCCCTATGGCCGCATAGTCCGAGCCAATCTCCCATCCAGAGACGGGGAAAAATTGGTGGGGGGGAATTTCCCGGGAGGTGGGGCCCGCGGGTTTTTTAAACCCCTCCGGCTCCCCCAAAAAATGAGGGGGGAATCACCTAGACGTTATAGTTGAGGGTTTTTCCAAGTGCTTTTTTGGGATTCTGGCGCTTCATTGGTGGTATCGGGAGAAATTCCCCCCGATATTTTAAATTGATTTTTCCCCGCTCATAACCACATTGCCCCAAAGTTGGCAATGGAAAAGGACCCCAAAATTGGAATAAGTGGTGGGGTTCTTCCGTTTGATTCATATTTTTACCGGACTGCAGCCATGACATTAACGGGGGATGGAATTTTTTGAAAGCCCCGGGCCATAGACTGTGGATGATCTGAGCTTACTTTTTGGCGACTTGAAAAGTCACTTCAGGGGGAGATTTTTTAAAAAAACATTTACACCTGTTTTCTGAAAGATTCCAAGCCCACCGGAATATTTAAAAGGAATACCCCAGCATTGAATCGCTGTGGGAAAGACTCTGGAAATGTAATTGTCGAGGGTTCCAAACGGGTTTCTTAAGAAGGAAGTTTTTATGCCTTAAAAGTTGCACTTTAAAAGGCGTGGCAAAACAGAAACGTGGTTCGTAAATGGAAAATCACAAAAAATTCCATCAAGGCATGTGTGTTATTTTTGCAAAACCCAAATTCTTCCTGTTTGGGATCGAAATTTTCCTAAAAACCCTAAAGAGCCCCACAAAAAATTTTCCCGAAACCAAGCAGTCTTTTAAATTTCTAAAGATGATTTCACCTGACATTGATCCCCAATAAAAAAGGAATGTTGGAGACGTGCTGCAGGAGTATTCAGAAGCTTTTTGGGGTTGATCACTTTTTTTAGACTGAACCACAAGTCTGGGACTATGGGGAAGTTCGCAACCGCAGAACACGGTACAACTTTTGGAAATATTGGCTTTTTTGAAAGGATTTTCCTTAAAAATTTAAAAAAGGGGGGTTCCCAGAATGGTTTTAATGTGGAAAGAGGGGAGAAAAAACGCGCATGGGATCCCTTTAATTTTGATGCTAATCGCAGAAACTGGAAAAATTTCTGAGGTTGGGCTTTAGACCAAATAATGGCAAAATGATTCTAAAAATTTACTTATGATAATAGCCGCCCAAAGTAATAGGTGGCCCGGGAGAGGAGGAATAGATTTCAGAATGATGATCAGAGATTCCAAAGGGGGATCCCAAATTTACGAAATGATAATTTTTTAGAAAGGGGGGACCGTTAAAAAGGGGTTTTCGAGTGAAAATTTCCCTGAGGCGATAAGGATAAAAAGGGGGAGGGATTGAATGTTGTGAAAGTTAATGAAGTTCAAATCAAAAGGAATCGGCAGTGGATTTTCCAATTAAGTTTTTCTCCGATATGTTATCACCGTAGGGGCTTCCCCACTTTCCCTATTTTTTAAATAACACTTTTTTGAAAGCTCTATGGGACACCGGAGCGAAAAAATCATTTATATCGGAAGAAATATATAAAAAATTTTTTTATAAACAAGAAAAAAAATCGGGGCCCAGGTGATCACAGCACAGAAAGGAAATGCCAAAATTTGGGGAATTGTAGAATTGATTATTCAAACCCGAGAATTTGTTAAACCTTGGTCGTTTCTTTTTGTTGACGGTTTTGGGAACCCCCATGTATTTTGGGTGTTGATTTAAAAAATTGGATAAAAGGTTTTTTTTAATTTTTGGGATCGAAAATCGTTAAAAATTTCCCCGATTCTCGGATAAATGGGTTGTTGAATCAGTTAAAGGGAAAAAAATGTTGAAATAGTTTTTGGTAAGACAAAATTGGAGGATTAAAAAAAAACCAAAGATTTTTAAAAAAAATTTGTTTAGTATTTTTAAAGGGGATTATTCTCAGACAAACCGGTTCTTACTCTTGTTTTTTTACCATGAAATTGACAGGGGGAGATAACCCACCAGAACCCGGGGCCATTCGGGGTATAAAACGGAGAAACAAGCGCAAATTGATTTTCATATAAAAAAATGTTACGAGAGGAAACGATTTTCCAATTCAATCCCCGTACGCGTCACCAGTTGTTTTATACAAAAAAAAATTGGGTTACCACCGGATAATACGGAAGCATATAGATTTGTGGTAGACTATGGGAAAGCTAAATTCGATAAAAAGTATCCGCGATCCCTTTTAACCGTTAATAGATGATTTAATAACGAACATCCCTATAGGGCAAAATGTCTCTTTGATCTAAGAAGTGGGTATTTTCAAAGGCAGAAAACCCCGGTGATATTGTTAAGACCGCATTCGTAGTAAAAGTGGCATTAGCTTTCGGGCGGTGCCATTCGGTTTAGGGGGGGCAGCTCCCAATTTTCAAAGGCAATTGATTTAAACCTAAAACCGGTGATAGGGGAAATTTGTGAGTGTGGGATATGGACGACGTTATTATTAGTCTCCATCATTCACTCACCATGTTGAGCATTTAAAGGGAAAGGGCTTTTCATTTTTGCAAGTTGCATGATTGACATTTTAAAAAAGATAAATGTAATTTTAAAAGGGGGATGAATTGAGGTATTTTTTGGATTAATTTTTGTAGAAAAGGGAAACAAAACGGATGGAAAAAAAGGTTCGAGCCATACTAGAGTTGAGACCACCCCCTAACCCCAAAGGAGGTTTTAAGTTTTTTGGGTTTAAAGTCCCAGTGGTGCGAAATTTTTTTAAAAAATTTGGGGTGGGTCTTTGTGAGCCCCAAAAATCTTAAACGAAAATTAAAAAATTCGTCTGGTCCACTGAGGCGCAGAAGGGGATTCGAAGCGGTCAAGGCGGCCTCAAAACGCCAGTTTTAAAATTGCCGAAACCCTTTTAGGAGCCTTCCCATTTTTCAGGGCCCTTTAACGGTTGGGGGGAATGCTGAATCAGGGAAAAAAAGACCCGTTTTTTATTTGCTTCACTTACTCTGAACAACGCAAAAGGGAAATTTTACGGTAACCGAAAGAGAATGTTGGGGGAGTTTGGGGGTTGGGAAAAAATTCCCCAAAAATATTTTAAAGGGCGATGCCAATTAAAGTTATTACAGTCACGCTAACACGTGGAAAAAATTTTTGGCGGGATGATCGAGGGATTCAAATTAGCGGAATTTTTAAAATAGAATGGGGGCATACACCTGGGAAATCAAAATGCGGTGGATATCCCCATCGGGCCCTGGGGGAAAGTATAATAGGGAAAAAATTAAATTTTGCAATAATCCCGAGATTTAGTACTTTTCTTCACGGGCCCCAAAATTTAAAAACAGAGCAAAAACAAACCCCAAAATTTGGTCAAACTATAGATATTTAGAAAACGAGGGAAATTTCCCGTTAATGCGACGATATTTGAGAATTGCTCCCCCACTTTCCCTCTAATTGGGGAAAAAGGCCTTTGTTTTTTACGAAACACGCAACGTCGTTAGGGGAAAAAGCGTGTTTTTACATTCCCAAAATCTTTAAGAAACAGCAACCTAACCCAATTTCCCACAAGGCAAAATTTCGGGACATCTGGGGGATTTAAAAATTATCATTTCCGGACGTTTGTTATTTCCCCCTATATGAGAAAATTTATTTATCAATATGTCTCTACATGCCAAGTTGGTTTAAAAATAAAAACGAGTTTCCATCTGGTCGATTAAATCCGGTTTTGTCAAAACCAAATGAGTTAGTTACGTTAGATTTTTGGGGGCCCCGGCCCTATTTCGAGAAAAGGGGGGGATTGGGAAATTTTTAGTAAGTACCGATCATTTCGGGAAATGGGCTGAAATTTATTAAACCTCGGCTCGGATAATGGGGGATAATTTTTTTAAATTTTTTATCGCGTTTTGGGGGGCCCCCTTTAAAAATTTTTAAAATAAAGGTCCCCAATTTATATCCGAAATTTTTAAAAATTTAATGAAAGATTAGGCATAAGGCAATTGGGAAGGGAAAGTTGCATATAAAGGGCCCCAAAAAAAATAACTGAACGGGTTAATTGAGATATAAATGCAAAAAGATTGCAAAAATTTTGTTAATGATCAACACGATATTTGGGGGCCCCAATTTTACCTGGGGTTTTTCCGCTATTCGTAAGGCAGTGAATGAAACAACGGGAAAAAACCCCCGGAATTATTTTTGGGTCGAAAAGGTTACCCCATTTCAAAAAAATTTTAAAAAGATTTGACGGAACCCCAATTTGCAGTAAGAGATATCGAGAAATTATTTCATGAAGCTATACTAAGTACGAAAAATAAGCGGAAGGGTGGGAAAGAAATTTTTAAAGATGAAGACGGATATACAAATAAAAAAATAAAAGGTTGGGCCCCCTTAGAGACACACCCCCTTTTAAATTCAACGGGTAAAAAAATATGTTCCCAAAAAAACAAAAATTTGAAACCCCCTAAAAATTGTAGGTAAAAAATAATAATAAATGTAATATGGAGGTCAAAAAAAAAGATAAACATTAATGTTGATCAAAAAGAATATTCGTCATAGGAAATGGACGAGGTCGGGGTTAGGAACAGGTCGCCCAGATAGTATTAGTTCACGTTAGGAAACTATTTTCGGAAAATGTAAAAAAATCAAATGAGTCCAAATGGGGGGGGAATTTGCGGGGAATGGGGTTAGAGGAAAAAAGGGGTAAATCTCCCGTCAAAACAATTTAAGAAAAACAGGATAAGGGCCGATAAGCGCAGATTATTTTTCCCGGGGCGGTTTTCCAGCTCATTTTTCGAAAAGACAGGAAAAGGGGAAAAAAAGCAAAACTCGCTAAGGGGAAAGAAAAAGGTCGGGATGGATCGGGGGGGCAAGTGGACCACAGAGAAAGTGGCAGGAAAAAAAGACCCAATAACATTAACAAAAGACCATTGTCACCCAGTAATATTTATATAAGTAGGAAGAAGAATAAGACGGAGACAACTGGAGTTCAAGATGGACAGAGATACGATCTGCGCCCACGCCAAAGAAAGGATCAAGAGTCCCGACCGGCCAAGGAAGCAACAGGGCAAGCAAGGAAAAGCCGACAAGGAGACTAAAAGCCCAACAGCAGGCAACATAAAGAATTCCAGTGCAGCCGAGGAATGAGAAGAGGAAAGAACAGTGGTAGCACCTCGTCATTGGACGTCATGGTGGGGGACTGAATATAAAATCAGGTTGTATTGTTTCATTTTTTTTATGATCTTTCCAACAAGTGGTCGGAAGAATTATTGCAAAGAAGAAAGTCTGGGGCGGTGTTTGTTTATAATTCCAAAATTGACACTACAATGAGTGTATATTTTTTTAAACTTTTACTTGAAAATTTTTTCTCTAGTGTTGGAGAAAACAACTGTAATATGCATTTGTTACTTCAATGTATGACTTCGTGAGATGCGACAATTCCTTTGGTTTTTGTTTTAATGATTTATTGAAAAATGTTTGTAATTGTATAATGTGTATGTATATAATATGTTGTTGTATTGTTCCGTATTAGGTGCATCTGGTTCCCGGAAGCGGCGTAGTCAGGGCACTAACAATATATTAAAAGCTGCCCGGGTCATTTGGGAGTTGACGGGCTGCGGATGGAAATGAAAGTTTATTGTAATTTACAAATGATATATAATGCATAAAAAATTTGGAAACTTATTGGTATTATGTAAATATAGATTTGGGAAAGTAATGAAAGAGTTTTTTTTTCGGGGTGACAGACCCCGAAAGTATTGTTCCATAGCTGATATGTAGCTTTAACTGGAGCAGTGGGCCGGTCTCCCAGCTCACAAATGAATATTTGTCCTGAACGAGTTTGGGTCTGCACACCCAGGAAAATGCACGTAAGTGTTTAGTGTTTTAGAATATTTAAGTAACGTTAAATATAGAAATACATGTGTAAAAGTGAGAATATACATGATTAAACAGCAAAATTGTTAATGTTGGCCTAGTTAATGGAGTAAAATTTATTGTGTGTTCGTCAATTTAAATTTAAGTTGAATATTAAATTTAATTCTAAGATGAATAAAAGAAAAAATTTCAGTTAAGTTAAATATTGGAAATTATAGAAGTTAAAATGAGGATTCAAGGTTAAAATTTAAATAAAACTTAGAAAGCGAGGAGATTCAGAAATAAAAATTTAGGCACGTAATTTATTAAGGTTGTTGAGAACCCTTGAATAAATCACGTTTTTCTTCTTGAAGGGGTTGTGACATCTCTCGCGTTCTTCTCTAACATAACTCCTACGTTCTTTGACGGCCACGATTAATATCAAAACTTTTCCAACCCAAATCCAAGAAGTAAAAACGAAGCAAAAAGTCAAATAAGATAACCTTTAAAAGGATAGAAAGTTTAGTGAGCAAGGATGGCAATTTAGAGAAAGCTTAGTTCAAAAAGGTAGAAGTGTAACAAGGGTGGCCTACCCAGGAATCTCTGAGACGCCCACCCTCGCTAATCTATACAAGGTGCATACTATTGCACTCGAGCTCATCAGTCTACCTGAAAGTAACTGTATCGTTGAGTCTTCAACCAAGGTAGGAGGATTATATTCTGAATGCTAGTAAATTATTGAATCGAGATTAGGTGGATCTAATTAGTTATATTGATAAGTGATCTGATTGCGCGATCTGAGTTAATTAAATCGGCGTACTTTGGTTTATACTCACTTAATATAAGTTTATTCGTGATCTAATTAATTTAAGTTAGATTCTTAATAAAAGTCATATTAAGAATTATAGAATGTGTCATATCCTTCCGAGATAATCCCACACCTCTAACTTACGCGGAAACCCCTAGACATAGTTATCGACAGATGGCCATGTCGCAGCACTATCAACTGAAATTCAGCCATCAGTTCCCTTACCAGAGTCTGCACCTGCAACATCCAATAGTGAACATTCTAATGCATTTAAATCCCAAAGTGTGTTAAACAAAATTCAAAAAATAGAAGAAAGCGCCCAAAAGTACAGAAATTGAAATAAAAATGGCTCCAGATAGTCCTGGAAAGTCAGCACCTACAGAATATGCAACAGATGAGGAAGACATGATTACGTATGACGTGGAGGAGAATGAACTTGAGCCAAATCCTGCGGATAAATACGTCTTGGGGGCGTATTGGCGAAACAATCCTCCGCGTTAATTCCAAACGATTCAGAAAAAGTAGGAGCTAATTTTTTCATAAAACATTGACTGCTTAAACTTCGCTTTAAATTCACATTTTTCATTTGTCTGTTTTCTTAAGAACTTGGTCTCGTGAACGGCATTCCTGTAGGGAAGCAGGAAAAACGGCAGTTTCTTGTCCCAGTCCTGTTCATTAATGGATACCAGGAGAGAAAGGCTGTTCAGAATGGGGGGTCCGATTGAACCTCTGTACCATGCCATCAGACTGAGGATGTAAAGCTATTGTCCGGGTTTTGTCGATTCCGAGTATCTCACACAGTCTCTTGCAAACTGCAGAATCGAAGTTTCTCCTTTGATTGGAGTGCAGTTGTAAAGGAACTTCGTATCTTGAGATCCAGTGTTGAACTAGAACCTCTGCACCAGTCGAGGCCTCTTGGTTGGAAATAGGATAGGCTTCAGGCCACTTAGTGAAGTAGTCCATGACAACCAGGATGTTTTTGTTGCCATCTGATGATCTCGGAAGTGGGCCTAGGATGTCAAAAGCTTTTCGTTCGAAAGGCGCTCTCACTTTATACAGTTGCAGTCTTCCTCTAGTGCGTTTTCTGGGACTTTTGCTTGCAGCAGAGGGATCACAAGTGCGAAACCACTTCTTTACATCACTTCACACGTTTTTCCAGTAGAAGCACTCACGAACTTTTTGTAAGGTCTTCATAACTCCAAAATGTCTTCCAGTTGGACCGCCATGGAGTTCGTTAAGAACTGTCGATAGTTCTTAACTCTTGTTTTTGAAAGTATTAATTGCCCTCTGAAAGGATTTTTGTCGTCAGATTCTCATTTTCGATATAAGACATCATTTCTCAGATGGAGAGAGTCCCAAAGAGCTCAGTAACGCTTTGTTGTAGGATGGAAAGGGGCGATATCTTGCTAGCTGGACTTTTCGTCAGACGACGTTTTGAATTCTATTATTGGTTTTATCTCAGGTTTAGCCAGTTAATCATTTCTGAAGCTTTCATCCTTCCACGGTTGGATTCCGATGTCGATGGCGTTGTAACTTGGTGGACTACTGGATCTATTTCACCAAATTTCTTTTCGACTCTTGAGCAGTATTTATTGTTCTCCGGACAGGGTCTTCTCGAACGGACGTTTCCATTTTCATCTGCTGATCCTTTTCGGATGCTACACACTTTCTTAGACTCGACTACACTTACACGGTGTGAATCTTTCTTATTTATTCGAGGGCAGCTACTTCTGAGGTGCCATGCTCCACCGCATCTCCAACTCTAGATGCTGAGATCTTCCTTATTTGTTCGGGGGCATTTTTACGGAATCCTTATGACCCATTGCTACAGCTATTATTCTCGGCGCCATCTCCACGATCTTGTCAGCCATCGCCGCTATTTTGTCGAGGTGTTCTTCACTGACAATGACAATGCACTTGACAGAATCGGGCATCTTATCCAGCCATAGTGTGCGCAACAACTTTTCCGAGACATCGGTACCCGCGAGGGCGCGCATTTTTCTCAGCAGTTAACTGACATGTCACCCAACTCAATCGCCATGAGAAGACGTTTGATTTTTTTGTTTTGTTTTCGCTTTCGACGAATATCTTCAAAAGACGTTTCTTTGCCGCTGAATATTTGTTAGCGTTAGGATCTTTTACAATGTCCCAGATATCGTCTAACACCTTCGGTTCTAGTTCAGCCATGAGATGGCAAAACATCATCTCCTTCGAAGTAATCCGACAAATCTTGAACAGCGCTTCGACCAGATAAAACAATATATCAGGTTTGTCGAACCAGAAAGGCGATATTTTGATGCTCACGCTGCTTGCTTTCAACTTTTCAGTCCTATTGAATGATCCAGCAGATAAGAAATTAATCCAGGTCACCAGTTATTAGGTGCTTGTTCGGGAGCACTCAATTAATAGTCAGCGTGATTTCAAATTATTAAGTTACAAAAAATTTCTGCATCTACTAGAGCTTTTATATTGCGTGCCTATTCGAAGCAGTCAGTACAGCAGGTGGTAGTAGTTCTACAAAAATGCCACGTTTTTACAAAAAAAAAAATACAGTTCTGTTTACAGCTAATAATATATACTATCAATAGAGGTAAAAAAAAAAAAAAAATACAAAAACTGAAATATTAATTACGACAGTGCTTCTCAAACTTTCACTACTGGCGACCCAATTTTCAATCATAATTTTTATCCCCCCCCTCCTCCTTATACAATAATAATGCGCTTTGTCGCTAAAGCTACCATACGATCTTAATTATAAACCGTACAAATTCACAAGAAAGTATTAAATTTTGTATTTGTTACTTTTAAGTAATATATATTTTATGCAAATTACTTTTATGAGTAATATATATTTTAAACAAATTACTTTTTTAAGTAATGCTATAATTATCATGTTATTTTTCGTATCTATAATTTTTAAATTGGAACAGATTGCAAAATGATATTTATTTAAAGATTTATTTCTTCCATCATCCATTTCTAAAAGTTTAAATGTCATTAGAAAAATAGTCTAGTCTATGTTGCTTGCTCCCTTATCGTATCCGTCACAATTAGCATTCTCGCGAACGTCTGCGTGAGTCTGGGCAAACTATCCGACATTTGCGCAAAACGTGTAATTGCAAAAGTTGGTATTACTTTCCTTGCAGACCTAGCTTATTCTCCAGGAGCTGGTATCACTTTTTAGTGCGGCACTGTATAATAGGCGATACCAATTGCTGGAAGTAATTAAGATGCCCAGTTTCCTCCTCAGGAGGAGGTACCTGAGCTCTGACGATGCAAAATTGAACTTAAGAATTTCTTTTAAGAATTTTGGCAACCAAACCAAACGCGCACATCAAGGGATTTTTTACACGCCGAATAATCATACGACATAGTCGTTCATGACCGCTGTCGATTTTCTTCATCATGAAAATCCAACGACATGGGCTGGGGACGAACCCGCAACCATAGGTGCAGATGGCCAGCGACAAACCAACTACGCCACCCAGTCGGCACTTGCGGACTTATAAGGAGAGTAAAACCAAGAGCACGGCAATGAATACAAAAATGTAAAATGATTTTTTTAATGAATGCTCATATTATAAATATATTTAAACGAACCGCGCGCGCGCGTAATTGTAATCCTCACAAATTAGCATTTATTATTAATGTTAAATAATGAAAAAGAATGTAAAATTCCGATAAAGAATAATTGTGTTATTTTTAATATTTAAAACGAGAAGACTTCAAATTTTTTTAACCCGGGAGCAGACGCGCAATCGATACTAATGGTAATAGTCTTGTGGGGTGACGGGGTCACCCCGAAGATTTTTTTACAATTATTTTTATTGTACACAATAAAAATCACAATTCCAGTGAATAATTTAACGAAGAGAAAGTATACTTACCTACTTTCTACCTTTCTTCATTGATAATTTGAGAAAAACTTCAATAGAACCGAATTAAAATGTCTCCAAGGTACGCGACCTTAATAAAGGACACAAATTACAGAAACTTTTCAGGTACGTTACAGGAACGATATCTGGAATAAAATCTGTCATATTTTGTTCAAATTTTTGTAGTTTGTACCCCGCGCGAACGCTCCCGGATTAAATGTTTAATCAATGTAAAACTATGAATGTTGATTTCTAAAAATGAATTATATAAAACGTTTTTAAAATCATGCTTTATATGTTTCAGAATACTTATAAAAATAAATATTGGCCGAATAATCCTTCAAAGTGCTTTCTATGCTTTTCGAAATGTCATATAACTCTTTCGTATAGGCGCATTATTTACAACTTCCCTAAATGAAAAATAAAGACATAAAAAAAGGAACGAACTAACCATACCAGTAAGTTCGAAGGTCACACAGATGAATTTTTTATCTTCCTAGAATGTTTCTCTGGGTCTGGGTTTTTTTCTTGTCTTTTCTCTGAAATAGAGCATTTTAGATTTAAAAAGAAAACTCAGTAAAAAAATCTCTCATCGTGGGATTACTGCAAATAAAACAAAATGTGATGTTTTTTATTTATTTATAGGATCAGATAGCTAATGAATGTATCGAAATGAAAGCTTTTATGTTTTATGAAGTAATACTAATAAATTCTATCAGTGTAAATGTGTATATTTTATTATGTCAGAAAGTATTTTCTTACTTCATTTCAGTAAATTAATTTTTTTGTAAACTTTTACTTTCGATATGCTCGCGCCCCCCATTTTGAGAAACACTGAATTACGAGAATCATTTTAAAAATTAACAATAATTAAGTGAACTTAAATAAAATAAGTTTAACAATTATTATTTAAGTTTAATATTTATTATTTAAATTTATTATGTATTTGAATAGAAATAATTGGGATTCTCTAAAACCATGCCAAGCGCATTTCACTGATTTTGACATAGTTTGACAGGTGCAGACATCTAGTGGCATAAAAAATAAGGAATTATTGTTGTCCTCACACTTCCTTTGAAACGTGTGGTAGACACCACTAGTCTGCTTGCAAATCCTTCCTCGTATGAACTGTCGCAAAGAACGCAAATAGCTTTGAATTTCGGGTTTTGGGGTAAGAATTGCTTCCTTTTGGGTAGAAAAATTGTACAAAAATAGTTAAAAGTACTTATGTGTGTTTTAAATAAAATCTTAATTGTTATAATTCTGTTTGAATGATTTCGATTTTCAATGAAATCTAGGATTCGTTTAACTTTTTCCAATATTGTGTAATAATTTATTTTTCAAAACAAAACAAAAATTCTTTCGAGTACCTTTCTGTATAATTACTTCCTTTTTTATATTAATAAATGTTATTTAAATTTTACTAATATTTCACTGTTTTTATAGTTTAGTGATACTGAATATTTAAAAATAAGATTTTGCGTTTCTACTTTAAATTTGGTTGAAATAATTCTTAGCTGTAACAGATAGTTTTAGTTAATAACTGAACCAATAGATGGCACTGCCATCTGTACTCATCCGAACTGATCAAAACAGTTACTGCCAGTCTAGTCTTTGAACTCAAGCGATTTAGATGTGGAAAATGGTCTGTGCCTTCCTGGTTATTTCCATCTAATCTTTTCTATTTTGTAATATATTATATAATCTTCCTACTTTGCGCATAAACTATGCTTAGCTATAATAAAACTTAATTTATCATCTTTCTATTTTCTTGAGTCTTACATAGCGAATTTTGTAATATCTCATTACGGGAATAATTATAACACATTTAAGTTTCAATTCTTTTTCTTCAAAACATTAAAATAAAATCCTTTGATCAAAGAGAGAAAATCTTTCTAACTTAAAATACAATTAATTTATAATCGACAATTAAAGCATGAAGAATAAAATTTTAGTTTAACTTAAAAAGTAATCAGAGTAATGTTAAAAAAAATTTAGAATTTCATGTTGCCTTTTTTCAACTCGAGTCCATTAAAACCATTGATTTTCCGTTCCTTTCATGCTTCTTTTTTTACATTCACTTGGCTTTTAGTTTTTAAAAATATCGCTTACTGTCTAAATTCTACTCTACATTTTTCCATTTTTAATTGATTTTTCTTCAGTTTAATTTGATTATAAATTATATGCTGCTTAACGAGATGTGCTTTATTAATCTGCAGTTTATTCACACGGAACGGATAAAATTTCATAATTTAAACTATAGGGTTAGTGTTTATTTGTTTTCGAACTACTAACCTTATCTCTGCTCTGATGCAAAATAGCATAATTTTTAATCGTATTCGAATAATGAGATTGATATTTAATTATTGTCCCATGCTATGACTCTCTGGTAAAACAATTAAAAATATATTTATTTTAAAGTATGACAAATTTTATGGATTGAAAAACAGAGTTGCCATGGAAGTGCATTAAAATGCAAATATGCTTTCGATTCCGGAAAACAAATGTGGAATTGAACTACTAATTAATTAATAGTGCGCCATAAAATAATTGGTGCATAGAATAATGCATGTGCATATTTTTTAATCAGATGCATAGTTAGCTTCAATTTCTTTTTCTTGTATATTGAGAAAAATATGTCTAAATTTAATTTTTTTCTGAAAACCATAAAAAAGGCAAACCCTTTTTCCTAACAAATTTTTCCCATTTTCGTAGCTTCTAAGGCACTAAGGGCCAGCTTTTCCCTTACTCATCGATGAAATTTTGATTAATACAGCTTTTACCAGATTTATTATACAAAATATTAATATTATTAAATTACAGTGTATTATTTAATGACAATTTTAATCATAATACAATTATTAGCAAGCATTTTATCACTTTTTGTAGTAGCCCGGAATTAAGGGATTTTCATCCCGCTAAACGTAAGAAGCCAGTATAATTTTAAGAAGAATTGTAAAGGCAGTAAAAATCATATTCATTTGAACAATCGAAATACTTAAATTTTTATGTCTTTGAATATATTTATTCAACTTGTACTCTTTGGGACATTTGGGGACATGAAAATGCAACGTTACTTTTAAATATATGCTAATATTTTTGTAAGTTAATGTCATGATTTCTCAAAAAAAAATTTATTTAAACTACTTTATATGAGAAAAGAATTATGATTTGATGAACTTTTTTTAAAAGTAATTCTGCTAACTAATGCCGCTTCTTACATTGCATGAAGAAATTTAAATGGCCTGTCAAAATGGCGAGCGTACAGAGGGATCACTGGTGTTACGTTGTACTTCAGTGTTTGTTATTAAATCTATTGTTATGTAGAAATGGTGCCTTTGCTGATAAAAATAAATATTGTAAGTATTCAGATTCATATTCATTTTTGTATTTAAATTTCTCATCGTCTAGTACTTTTTGTGTGATATGGGCGTGGAATTGTGGATATTTTTGATGTTTCTTAAAACTCCATTATCGCTGAAACTAAATGAAATAACATGTTTTTAAAAATATTTTTTTGAAACTTAAATTGTGTTGTTGAAATCTTTGAAAAATTTTGACAGCAATATTTCCTACTTGTGTTTTATATGTTTATACATTTACTTTCGTTTTCTTGCCATGCTTAAATTCGAGAGCCTTAATTATTATTTGACTAAATTTATTGATTTCGTTTTAATTTGCATTCCTATTTCAGTTTTTTCAATTTTATGTTTTGAATTTGAGAGCAAAAAGCTCTAAAGTAAATATATAACCTATTTTACAAAAATATACAGGTATCTGTATTTTATGCAAATTATAATCGCCTGTTTTTTTTTTTCTGCCATTAAACTTTCAAAAAATTTTATCCATCTATAACCAAACGAATTTTATGAAGATGTTTTGATTTCCCGAAATTATTTTCTCAGCTATTTCTTAAATTTAACTTGTGGATTTCAATAAATATATATTCGAATATTTTTATCAGTTACATTATTTTTTATTCTCTTTTTGATAATTTGTTTGAATATATAAAATTCAGAAGTAATCTCTTTATAAAGCAAAATGGAACACATTAAAATGTGGTGTTTTTGAATTATAAGTAATATATTATTTCTTGTTTTAAATTTCTAATTTTAAGAATGAATTTTATAAATAATTAATATTTGTATTGATTTTAAAAAATTTGAATACCTAAAGAAAATATTTGATAGAGAAATTTCAAAAGAACACTGTTGTCTGGAATTTTCCTTTCACATCAAACTTTTATAAATACTACTGATCAGATAAATAACTGATGACAAAAAGAACTTTCTAATAAGATACATCTCCTACAGATCATATTTCAACATTATGTACAAAAGAGCGCAATCTCCAAATGTACAAGAAAATTGACGGTACAGTTCTCACTTCTGAGGGAGAGGACAATCTCCAGTGTGTTCTCACTTTTCAGACAGACACTATTCTACAGAGATTCATGCTGAGATTTGAGCGCTTGGCTCTTGACTGTAATGATCACCTTTTTATATTCGATGGGGCACATGCATTTGGAAATCACAAGGTATGCCTGTGTCCTTTGTAAGATAATTTTTCTAAATATGTAAGATATGTCCTTAATTGTTTTCCCATTATAATATCTTAATTAAGAAAATTTATGCATTTTTTATACATAACTGTTTCTATATGGGAAATATCTATGGGGAATTTCTATATTGTAACTAATATCTGACATTATTTACAGTATCTTATTAATTTTTTAAAAAAATATTTTGGTCTGTTGTTGTTTGAGAAAAATAAAATTCATATTTTCCAGAAATGTAATTTTTTTAATTTTAAGAATTGTTTATGAAAACTGCAGACTTAAGCTATTGCTTATTTTCTATGCTATACTAAGTATTGGTATATTTTAAATTGTTTTACTATTGATGTATTTATATATGATGAATCTCTCTTCTGTACCTTGTTAATAAATGAGTTTTATCAAAGTGTGTGGGATGCTTGTTTTTATGACTTTCAAAGTGCACAGTTGATTCATGTTAAGATTCATCTAAGTTAGAAATCATCACAATGACATGATATGGAAATTAGGAAAATTAGTATATATTCAAAGGGGGAGGTAGATAAAGATAGGCCTTTTTTCACCCATCGGCAAATTCATATTATGTATTTTTTTGACACTCATACTTGGTTGAAAAGAAAATGTTAGGCTTTTACAAAAAACACTTTTATTAAATAGTGAAAACAGGGAAAAATAATATTAAACTATTTATGGCAAATTTCATTGAATGACAAATTTACTTCCTTCTCACTTTCCCTGGCTGAATCATCACTAGACCATCCAGTAGCAGCGTCCTGAAGTGTATCAGCATATCCAAGACTTGGTGTTTTTGTCTGAGTGTGATTATGGTGCTAGTATCCCAAGTACAAATGCAACATGTGTGATGCAGCCAACTACTCTAGCACCAACTTTGCACTGATAATACCATTCAATGTTTGGATTGTGATTTATACCTCTTATCCATATGATATATACTTTTGAACTTGTGTGTCGTGATCTCAATTGGAGTCCAACAACTGAGGAATCTTCTTGATTTACGTAAAGAGAGTACAGCCCTGATTTATTAAGGTGTTTGTGAGTATATGATTGGCTTTGCTGAAGCTGATATATCCTAAGAGTTAAATATCATTGCTCCTTCCATGTTAATAGTGGAAAGTTTGAAAGATCAGTCACCTAAGTCCATATCGCCGTTTTTCTTGCCCAGCCATTTTCTTCTACTGTTTGTTGTAAGTAGTTAGGCTTCTTCACTAAATCTAGCATTCGTTGGGCAATTACATTGGCATCCTCAATAATGTTATAAGTCTTGCAGATGATTTTAACATAATCTCCAATATATGGTATTTGGACATTTGGGATGATATTGTTTGAAGCTCTTCAGTTCTCAAGCTGGCTGTTAACTGCTTCAACTAACCAACGAATCAATGACACCAAACATGTCTCATTAGCATCTTCTGTAGACAACTGTGCTTGTTTGTCCTGGAATGTAGGCATTTTAGGTACTAGGTCCATTTCTTCTAAAAGCTCCAAGCAGTCTGACCGATTTACAGACAAGCTATTTTGTTTTGCATCACATCAACGCGCTCGATGCCCCAAAACAAATTAATGTCAGTTTAAAAGCCTTATTATTGAAATATTTGAGAAACCATAAAATAAAGTTGTGCTCAACAGTTTTTTCTGAATGAAAGTTAGAAAAAGCGCTTAAAATAACAAAACGAATTTGCAGAGTTTGATTACTTTTTTAGACTTGCTATTTTTTTTCTTACTATTTTGGAATAAAAGTAAAGATCACTACCTAAAGTTCACATAGATACAATAGTGTAGCTCCAATAAATACTTTGAATTTTCATGACTATAATGGGCAAAAAAGGTCGATCTATACCCACCTCCTTTGTTAGGTAATTTACTGTGTTAATTAGAGAGTTTCTTTTGCTGCTTCCAGTGTAATGTTGATAAATAATCAAAGGATCAAGATATCAAGGGTTTTTTTTGAATTAAATTTATGAGCATAAATTTTCTTTTCTATATTATTATTATATAGATGTTATAAATGAAGTATTATTACTTTTATAATTTTAGATACTAACATTTGACTGATATTAAAAAATATCACTTTTAAAAATGTTTGATGAAGTTAAAATATTTTGTCTACCTCCTTTTTAAATTTTAAAATATAAGCACTTGTTTCTCCAACTTTTTCTCTGAATTATATTTGTTACAATGGGACATAATACAAATCACTTAGATTAATATGCAGGTGAATTTTTATGAAATTGTAATATTAAAAGATCCATTTGTTTCTATCCTGGATGAAACTAGGGATTTTTTACTGTTGAAATTATTAGTGTAAGTTTCGCTGACTTGCTTCAACTATCAGGGTGTATGGCAATTGAAGCATGTACCAATATTGATATATATATATATACACACTCTATAACACAAAAAAAAGACTCACCAAGACCGAGTTGTCCGATAGAGACAAAAATTGGTGGGTAGAAAAATTATGTACTGAATAGAAAATGATTAAAATTTCATAAAAATTTAATCATTTATTTCAGAGTTACATAGTTACAAAGTAACAAGCTCAATAAAGTGTTGACCCACCTTAGCCTGGATGCAAGCAGCTACACGATGTGGCATAGAGTGATAAGGCACTCTGATGGTCTCCTGCGGTATTTCTTGCCAAATTTGCTCCAATTGTCGGGCCAGGGGATCAACATTCCCCGGTAGACGGTCTCCTTCCTTATATCTCAGACATGCTGGATTGGATAGATATCTGTCGATCTGGCTGGTGAAGGAAGTGTTTTACAAGCTGTAAGACAGTTAATAGTAACACGTGCCATATGTGGCTTGGCATTATCTTGCTGAAAATAAGGCCAGGGTACTGCAAAAGGAATGGTAGCAAAACAGTTCTCAGAATGTCGTCGACGTACTGCTGTGTTGTGTGCCTCTAATGATGCCCAAAGGAGTCCGGCTATCAAAAGAAATCGCACCCCAGACCATAACTCCTGGTTGAGGGTTTGTGTGGCATGCAATAGTGAAAACAGGATTGGCACGCTGCCCTTGACGTCTCCAGACACGTCTTCAATGAATGTCCGGATACAGTTGGAAGTGGGATTCGTTGCTAAACACTATAAGTCCTTAGTCAGCATGATTCCAACCTGATCAAGTCAAGCATCACTGCAATCTTACCCTACAGTGTGCAGGCATGAGTGGCAGGTTGCATAGCAGTCGGTATGAGCGTAAATTTTGCTCTACCGAATGGTCATGGTGGACACTGGTGTGCGGGTCACATGTCTGATGGTTAATAATGGTGAATCAAGCTCTGTGATAGCTGATCTGACTGTCAGTCTGTCCTCTTGATCTACTGTGGCCTTAGGTCGATCACTACCATCATGACGCTGAAATCCGCCACTGTCTACCTATTCTTGCCAGCATCTTCTATTAGCTGCATTGCTTCAACCCATATGACAAGCGATTTTTCGATTTGGCCACCCAGCCTCTTTCAATCCAATGATATGATCCCTTTCAAACTCTGATAGTTGCTTGTAATGAGCTTGAATCCTGCAGCGAGGCAAAGATATTTTGACCATCAAATTGATAATCTCTTCTTATAGACACTTGCCGAATCCGTAGTTTTGATGTGTTGTAGCTCCCACTATTCATTCATTTGACATCAAATTTTAATCATTTGTGTGTTTGGTACAAATGTTTTTGCATACAAAATTTTATTACAATTGGACAACTCCTTTTTGGTGCAGTGTTTTTTTTTTTGTTAGAGAGTGTGTATATATATATTTGCAGTATCGCATTCCTTGCACTTTAAAAAAAAAGTTTTTTATAATGCCCTTTTAAAAATGTTTTCTTATTTGTATTTATTTTAAACAATGAATTTATATTTGTAAAAGCAAAAAGTTTAGGAATTGCAAATTTCGAGTGTAGGAAATTGATGCAATTTTAATAAAGCTATTTGTTTATAAAAAGATATATTTTGTATATTAATTTATTAGTTTAGAATATTAATTTATATTTTGAACACAAATCTATAATTTTTGTAAAATTAAGTTTAGAAGAATATAATTAAGTATTTTAGAATACCCCCCCCCCTTTAAAATTAATATAAGTTTAATAATGTATTATACAATATTTTTTTTGGGGGGATGAATTTTGTAATGCAATTAATAATGTAATTACCAGAAGGGTAGGTTAATAAAGTCATCTTGGTTGATAGGATTGAACAACTTTAAAATAAACTTTTGGATAATTTATGGTAGATGTATCACTGTGGTATTTATAACCTTTTTGGAAGAGTTAAAAATATTTATTTAAAAAATCTATAGTTTCTTTTTTTTTAAGTGTTGTTCCTTGTAAATGTTTTTCATAATTTTATATTAATTTAGTTGAATTTTAATAGTTTATTTTGTTGTAATGCTCTCTTTATAATTTTACAATGCTTGCATGATTAAAAATTTTGCTCCATTGCATAGAATGTACAGTCATTTTATTTATAGAATATTCAATTTACATGATTTTGCTTTTATGCATTTTTTAAATTAAAATAAAAAGACTAGGAACAGGGAGTATTTTGTTTTGCATTATATCATTATAAATTTGTGATGGTTCTCTTTGTACTTGGTGTTCTTTTCACTGAGCAGACATTTAATATTTTTCTTTTATTTAGCAAGTAATTTTGTTAGCAATAACTCTTTTTTTTTGTTATAACATTCATTCTTTTTTTTTTTCCCCAAATCTGCTGAAGTGCTTCTAAATCTTCTGAAGCTATAATTTTGTATTATACTTACCTATTTATTGCCTCTAATTTTGTCTAAATCAAAATAATACCATGTTTATGTATATATAGTACCACAAAAATTTCCTGAAGTAAATTGATGAGAAATATAAAAAATTTTTTAGTTAAAACACTCAATATTAAACTGCACACTGTTCACAAGGGTAAGATATAACTCCTCTCCCCAAAAACCAACAAATGTTTAATTTTTACTTTAGAGTTTAGAATTCGTTGCTTACATCAACATGTTTTTTAGAATGTAACCCCCTCTCGTAAAAGATTTGTGTACATCACTGATACAGCATCAAATGAAGCAGTATTTTTAGCAATCCTGTAGTATATTAAAATATTTAAAAAATTATTCCCACCATTTAAGTATATATAATTGTGAAATTTCTTGAGTTACCTCAATGATTGATTGTGGCAGACTTTTAGTACCATACTCATCTTTTTTGCTTACTGTTAAGATCCAGATCTCTTTAAAAGGGAAAAAAAATTCTCTAACCTTTTTCAAGAAACTGGGACTGTAAAATTATAACTTTTTTAATTTTGGGGTGGGAGAGAGTGGGGGTATTTATCATGTTTGAATTTAACCATTTTCCTAATCTCACAGTGAAAGATCACTTTTTAATCTTAATTAGGAACATTATATATGTACATTTGATCCAAGAAAAATGCAAGATATTTTGAACCTTCACATGCTTAGAACTCTGCAAGTGTAATATTTTTGCTTTATAGAAATGTTTAGTTATTTTTGCTTTTTCTTTGTTTATTTTTATGTTTTATTTCCTTTATGCTTATTTTCTTTTTTAGCATTCTAGTTAAAACTCACAATTTGTGCAACATGATCAGTACTTATACAAGTTAAGGTAATAAATCTATTTGATTTCATTTTTTTGTATTTACTTGCAATTTGAGACACATGTCATTAAACTTGATGCTAAAACAAAGCATTGTAATAAAAAGTTCATTTAATTCTTTATATATATCTCACAGTTATACTATTATGTATCAACAAAGGTAATTCATTTTATACACTCAACTCTTTTTTTTTTTTTCTTTTTACATGGTAGATATGCTCCTTAGAAAACCATTAAAAAAATAGTTTAAAAAATACAAGCAACATAAGTTAAATTTGGGGATATGTTCCACAACTTTAAAAAATTGTGTTAAATGAAAAAGCTCTTAAATGTTTTCCAAAACACTGTGTAACTAAAGTAACAATGAAATCCATGTTACATATTTATAAAGCAAAAACAATTCATTATTATTGCAAAGAAATTAAAATTAGTGTACAGTGAAAATTCAGTCTATTAGTACATACAACATATCAAAATTGAAATTAGGAATAAAACTACTAACAACCATTCATTGCTATTTGATTACAAGCATGAGTATGCTTGGTTTCTTTTGTTACAAAGTCTGCTATTAGCATTTTTCTTTTGCTTTCTTAAGTTGTTTATATAATTCTTGATATCTTGCTACACAAAACTTATGATTATGTTCAAATTTTAATGTATGCTCTATGTCAGAATCATGAGTAAGAAAATGTTCCATATTTGTAGTAAATTTAAAGTACTCCTAAATTAAATCAGCTGCTAATCGTCCTCATCCAAAGGGCTTTCATTAATTCTTCAAAGTCAACTATTTGTATGTTGTTAAAACCTTCACCACCAATTGCATTTAATAGTTATAATTCAGAACTCCAGAATACTAAGTAAACAAGCCATGAAGTGGCCCAAATTAATTACACATGACTGGGCATAAGCCAACAGTCATCTGATTATACAATCAAAATTGGAATTTTAAAAATTGTGGGGGGGTTTGTTAGAACAAAAATTGTGAAAAGGTATATTGATGAACAGTGTTATTTCAAAATCATGTAAAAAAAAAAGAGTTGGGTGTATATGTATATTTTTTTCAATGGGCTAAATTCATTTGACGTCATATATCATAAATGTAATCACGCATTTCCAGCCAAATAGTTCATGTTCTTCACTGTTGGTAACTTTTGCTTTTTGCAGAAACTTTCTTTTAAGAGTTATATATCTGTCAATGATATGATAATGCACATAGTTAAACAAACTGAGCGTAAATTAGAAGTACATGTCTAATGTAAGAGTTTTTTTATTTAATTTAAAAAATTATTTGATGAATTTTAACAGTGAACTTTAAACAATCATCAAATTTTAAATGTTATTTAAACTTTACCAGTAGAACTACTAGTATGGTGGTTTTTATTTAATGGAGAACACGTGATTGCTTTTATCATGTGGCCGTCATGAATTTAGTCCATTGCACCTTTGCAGACATGGCAAGTCCCCAAATGTGAGAGCCACTTTATGGTATTATCATCTGGTGGCAGCCTTGCTACCACAATTGAATGCTGTAATTTATATTTATTAGATAACAGATTCAAAGAAAACAGAAAACTAATGTATTTCTGATAAATATTTTACATTTTTTCTATGAAAAACATATGTAATTATCTTGTCTAATTTTCCAAAAAAAATTTAATCTTTTTGAATTTTATTTAAATTTTGAAAATAGTTTATAGTGTGTTTATTATTTTATAAAGCTTATTGTAAATTTTTTCAATCTAAATATTTTCTTCATCTTGTACTGAATGATATTAAATATTTAAAAAGTTTAATAGAGAGATATTTCAAATATTATTGATAAGGATAAACTTTATATCAAAATTAGAAAGACATTATATCAGTTTAAAAAGATTTTTTTTTAGTTGTTTTACATATTCTATATTTATTTTCCATTCTTCGTTTTACTAAAGTAAATACTTGTTTACTTTTATTTAAAGAAACTATCGATTGAATAATTATTAATGATCACCAGTGTTTTTCAGGATTGTAGAATAAATTACAGTTGGACCCCGATTTAAAAATTTTTCTTTCCCTGATTAAATTGAAGGCAAAAGGTTTATTATTTAGCTAATAATAAACCCTGTATTAACAAATTTTTTCTACGGCTGAAAAGTTTTTTTTTATTGAAAATGAGAAAAAAATTGTTTTTTTTTAAATAATATCCTTTTTGTCCTGAACAGAAGAAAGATTTTTCTTGAAAGTTGCCAATTTTGATGACAAAGGGTGCAGAATGTCATTTGATACTACAAGTACAAGTGAATCATGATTAACATATTGCATAAGTTTTGAATAGAACAGGAAACTCCTTTCTTACCTCATCCCACTCCACAATGCAGGGGATATTTTAATGATTGTTACATTTGTTGACAAACTGCCTATCTGTGCAAATGGAGTTCTAAAAATTGTTGACTTGTAGAAGCTAATGAATAAGGATTCTGATGTAGAAATTGATACTGGAACTCTTATCAAATCTGTTATATTTTTCTAATTCTTTACATTGTTTGGAAACTGAAAACATATCGGGTTGGAGGGAAAGTTCTGTTGTATTTTAAAGAAAATACTTGAATGCATTTATAAAAATATGTCTTTAATATTAATCAATTATATGCTTCATTACTTGTTACAACTTGTTGCCATCTTTCAGGTAACATATAAATTCCTATTTTGTAAAAGCTACCGTGCTTGGAGTTAAAATAGTCAGCAACTACCTTAGAAACACTTTCAAAAGACTTGAACTTTTTTTCCGTTAGATAATTTTGCAGAGATCTGAACAGGTAATAATCAGATGGTGCAATGTCAGGTGAATATGGTGGGTGACCAATGACTTCCCATCCTAACGCATTCAGTTTTTGTTGTGTCACCATTGCAGTATGCGGTCAAGCATTATTGTGGTGAAACACTATTCCTTTTCTGAATGCTAATGCTGGCCTTTTTTCTTTGATAGCTGCATTCAATTTATCCAGTTGGTTGCAGTACAGATCCACGTTGATGGGTTTTCCCTGTTTCAGCAACTCGTAGTACACTAGACCTTTCCTGTCCCACCACAAACAAAGCAGTACTTTTCGTTGATGGATACTTGGTTTTGGAACTGTTGCTGATGATGTTTCTGGTTTGCATTAAGATTTTTTTCTCTTAATATTCTCGTAAAGAATCCACTTTTCACCTCCAGCAATCAGCTGCTCCAAAAACGGCTCCACATTGTGTCTAATCAGATGTGATGAACACATTCTTACACGATCAGACAAATTCTTTTCCATTAATTCATGTGGAACCCAAACACTTCGCTTTAACACAAACCCAAGAGATTTAATGTGATCTGCAACAATTGTATGATGAATGCCAAACTCTTCTGCAATTTCTTAACTTGTTAAATGTGGTTTATTTTCCAACATGGATCACAAAACATCATTATCAATCTTAGATGGTCGTCCAGATCGATCACTTTTTTTGAGGCTCAGATCCCAGGAACGAAATTTGCGAAACCATCTTGACAAGTATGAACATTTACAATATCTTTTCCAAATACCGCACATAAATTTTTACATGCAACCGATGCGTTGCTTCCTTTTTGGAATTCATACAAAATGCAGTGTCGTAAATGCGCTTTATCTACTGACATATTTTTCACTTTAAATATTACAAGTAAATGATGAACGATAAAAAAGGACTCCTTTTATATTATACAGCAGCTAAAGAAACAAAAACAAAAAATCCAAATGACTCACTAGCCGGATGTTTTTTTTTTTATTTACAACAAAAACTACCTTCCTATTTAAAATATAACAGAACTTTTCCTCCAACCCAATACTTAATGCAACAGGATGTAAATGACGCAGCATTTTCTTCTCTGCATAAAGCCGAAAAAAGAACTTTCAAGTCGGGAATCAAAAAGATTGCCAAACATCTATTGGTCAGTGTTTTAAAATTTCCAGTTAGCTGGTGTGTAATAATTCATTTTTAGTATTTTGAGCTGTTGAATAAAAAATGTAATTTCTAACTGTAAATATTTTTGTATAGTTGCTTATTATAGAATTTCCAAAAGGTAAATGAGCAAAAAATTAGCATTTTGTTTGCACCCTGATATAACGAATAAAATGTTCGGTTCTGATGAATTTGTTAAAACGGAGTCTGACTGTATATTAAATCTTAAAATATAATTATGTAATCTAGTTTTTGGTATTCCCAATTTTTCGCTTTTATTAAAATAACTTTTAATAAAAGTCCTATGCAGAGAGTTAAGACTTTTTATATTTTATTTGTTACTTTACTAGTTATTAACATAACCAGGTAAGAATTAGTGAAATTTAGTTATTTTCATTTAATTACAAGTGTATGGAAAAATAAAGCAATGTAATTTTTGCTTTGCTCTGACTATTGCTTTGCATGAAAACTTGTTGCTGTAAATAGGCAGGCTACTTGAAGGGTGTCCATTTTTCAGCTTTTTTCTGCTTGTAGTGTACTTATGCTACATATGTATTTCTGTTGTACCTTCTAAGCAGATTGTTTACTACTTCCTGCTACTTTGTGTTCAATAATCTTAGCTATATTTCTTGCACTTTCGCTGCTTGATTTTGACAGCTAAAAATAAAACATGATTAAATCCTTTTAAAAAGTATTTTTCAGAGCTCTGTGATTGATTTTTACTAAAATAAAACGTAGATGATTGTGACGTAGTTGATGGAGCTTCAAACTTGAAATCCACCAAGAAACATAAAATTAGAAAATGTCGTGATGCGTATTTATCATTTGAATTCGATAATATATGCAATAAAAATGTGGAAAGACCTACACCCCTATATTCTACTTTGTGAAAATTTATTAAACAAAAGTATGAAACACACCTAACTCATGTCATTTGGAAGCAAAACACTGTAAACAGTAAGTTGATAGATTTTTTTAAAGTTAATAAAAAAAAAGAGAGAACTTGATTCAATTCAAAATTTGATACAAAAGACCACAACTGTGGGTATCATTAAAAAATATTAAAGCATTATATGAAGTATCCCTACTAATAGCAAAAGCTGGAAAATCTCATAATATAGCAGAGCAACCAAGTCTTCTTGTTACAAAAGTTATTACAAATACAATGTTGAGAGCTAAAGTAACAAAAGATATGAATTTGATTTCATTAACAAGCGGCATAGCTAAGAATAGAATTGAAAACAATCATGTAAATAAAAATTAATTTCAAGATGTTCAGTATTTACTCACTGCTGTTGTATGAGTCTTTAATAATGGCATTTATTTTATGAGTTTAAATAAAAAATACTAAAGTATTTATTTTGTGATTCATTACTTTTGTGTACTATCACCTAGGCCATATTTAATAGTTCGAATAATTTTATTGCCAAAAATCAAATAAAGTGGTCATAATGTGTAGGAATTTGCACCAATGAGGGCTCTTGCATGTCGGGAACAAGTCGATTGAATGTCCTCGTTAAAGGTGTATCACTTCAGATCGTTTCGAACTATTGCTATGACACAGGCATCTAAAGTAGTCATTAGGTTTGAAAAAAAAATTGGATGAGGTTATTAAAATAGTGAATTTCACTAAGGCTTTGTCCACTTAATTGTGGAATTTTCAAATTCTTATGCAAGAAGTTGGAAAATCAACATATTATAATATACAGAAGTATTTGAGCTTTATGAAATAAAATTTATTTTTAATGGATTTGCAATTTGAACTGAACTGATATTTAAACAATGTTTCCTAATTAGCTAATTACTTGATTGATATTTTTACTTGTTTAAATGAATTGAATTTGAATCTACAAGGTGCAGCTGCAAATATATGTAAATTTGGAGATAAAGTAGAAGTGATCATTAAAAAATCAGCTTGTGGGAAACACATTCACTACTGTGAATATGTCTTTAACAGCATTCAATGATTCTATAGAAATATCTAATGAAGAGCTCCCTATTGAAACACGGCATTTTATTAAGCATTTAATGGCTCTCAAAAGCAGCTTCGGGAATCATTTCCCTATTCCTAAGTATGCTAATAACTGGAGTTCCATTCAGCATGGAAGCTACTAAGGTTTTATCTATACTTGAACTGAAAGATTCTTGTGAAATTATCATGTGATATACCTTTGAAACTGCATTTCAACAAAACTGAACTCGGAAATGTTTGGTTACGTCTCGAATCTTATTACACTGCACTTACAAATAAAGTACTCTTAACCTTTGATTCCATTCTGTACATGATAGTTATGTTAACTGGGTTTTTTTTCAGCACTGTTATATGTGAAATAAAGGTATAACAACAAACTTGGTGCAAAAGCAAATCTCAGAATAGAACTTTACATCATAGAGCCCAACATGATGGTTTTGGTTTTTGTGAAAATATTTATAGAAAAAATTGTACATTATTTTGACCAAGGAATGTTTGCATAAGTTAAATGTAAAATTATTTGAAGGTTGGATTTTTTTTTTATTTTTTTATTTCTATTTTTATTCATTTTATGTTTTGTATTATACATCCTGATAAAAAAAAAATTCCTCTTTATAACTGCTCAAGATCATTAATTAAAACAACTCCTACTTATTACATTGTACTTGTGAAATTAAATTAGATATTAAGTCTCAAGAAAAATGTAAAATTCATGGGGTTTAGATGGGGATTACAAAACAACATAATTCAAGAGGGAGTTCTCAGACTACATAAGTCTAAGATCATAAGATCTCCTATTCTATAACAAAAAAAGAAAAAAGATATTTTTAAAAAATTGTGTTGCATAATGTGTAGATGTATTAAGCGATTAATTCTTAAAGGAATATACATATATGATTTACCTTTTAAGATGTAATATAAATTTTAAATCAAATATGTACTTCACATTTATTTTTGAACTTCCTTCTAATTTTAGGCAGATCTATCTTGTCGTAGCACTAGAGCTGATGTTGGGACCATCTTCACACAAAGCAATTTTGTAACACTAAAGTATGTGACAGACAAGTGGACACAGCCAGGAAATGGCTTTAAATTAGTCATTACTACTTTCAAGGATTCACGTAAGTCTTCCTTGTCTGAAGTTTTTTAAATGCCTATGTGTACTAAGAATTTTAATATTTTGTGCCTGGTAATAATCATTAGTACATTGTGTAAAGATGAGATGCTTAGTCACTTTCTAATGTTTCATTTAAATAAATTTAGGGATCAATATGTTAGTATTTAATCTTTGGCTGAAATATATTTTCTCAATTTCAATCTAATTCCTTGTATCACATTAAGTATTTAATTGTGACAAATTCTTGCATTGTTTCTCAACTGTTTTATTTATCCTTCAGAAAATGGCTCATTTTGGGGGAGGGGAGGAATGATGTCACACTGATGGGATATTTGGCCGTGAGGCCTCACCCTTTTTGTCAATGATTGATACTAGCATACATCTTTTGAAAATGGTAAAAAGTTAAGAATATTTGTGATTATGAAAGTTTTTAAGAACCAAATATTCTCCTGTCTTTCTTTTTATATTTATTTAATTAAGCATATATATATATATTTTTAAATCTATGGGGATAATTATCTGCTGATTTAAATTTCGGAAATATTTTCCATATACAAGTGACATTTTCTGTGATTTATAAAACCTGTGTGTTATAATTAAAAATTGTTTTTTACTGTTAATTATAAGATTTTTACTAGATAGTTTGAAAAGAATCATAATAATTTTGCTTACTAGTATTTTTATTGTTGCATTTTTAATATGCTCATATTACATAACTTAAATTTTAAATATATTAATAATGTTATGAATCATCTGTTCTTATTTTAAAATATTTCATTCATTATTTCAGAAGTTTGAATTTGTTTTTATTGCTAGAAATTCAATTTCAATAAATTTAATATATATATATTTTTCAAACTGGGCTGTGGTTTGGTAGTTACCATTGCAGACCTAGTACATTTTCAGGGAGCTGATATCACATTTTAGTGTGGCATTATGTAGGTAGATACCAATTGCCACAATGTAATTTTGATGCCTCAATTCCAGTCACCTGAGAAAGAAATTATACTAGGAATTTAATTTTACCCAAGCCAAACATGCACTCTAGGGATCTTTAATATGCCACATAATCATACGACATGGATGCTGTTGATTTTTTGCATCATGAAAATCCACAAACTTGGGCATACAATGCCAGTGCCAAACCAACTTTACCACCAAGCCAGTTTTTTATGGCAGCCCAAGAGGAAGGGATCGCAGAGGCGCAACTCTCTGAACCTGACCCGGGCCAAACCTCATTAGCCATGGCTAGGAAGCAATTTAATATGTATTTAGGGAAAATGAGTCTGATAAATTTGATATGAAATGAATTCTGATTATTAATTTAAGGAGAAAGAAAGGCTTTTATACCAGAGTAAATTGTAGAGGATGATTTATTTTCTTTGTGCAAATTAGAACATAAGAAAAAAAGGGGGAGATTTATAGTTAAACATGAAGAAATGAACATTCCTTTCTCTTAAGTATAAGAGAGTTTGTTTTAAAGGTTGACCTTTATGTATTTTGAAAAGCTGTATGGTGATCTAAAAGCTATTAAAAAAGGAAGAAAATCATAAGTAGAAATTTTGATCCTTTACATCCTTTAAAAGACCATTCCTTTCAACAGCAAAATAGGCCTCCCATTCTTTAGAGAAATATGGTTTTAAGCCTAGTAATAGTTTTGTAAAATTATGAAAATTTTCATTCAAAGTTAGTTTGGTTTTAATCAAAGTTATATTTACCTACTTCATTTCTGATAGGTTTTGATTTTAGCTACGGAAAATGCATTTGACTTCTAATGGAAATATTAAAAATGTTATATTTCTATGAGAAGTGTGTATTTAACGTGATATAAATAATAAATATTTACTACGTTATATTTAAAATTAATTGACTTTTCTCATATAATTGTCTTCCAGAATGTATCTCATGTTGACAGATAATCTTATTCTGTTTAAATTTGATACTTATAAACCTTTTAACCATATACTTACTTTTTCAAAATTTTTAGAAAACTTTTACTTGTGAATAACACTTCTTTGACAATTATCTAAAGGTGCATTGATTTCTTACAGCCGTAGGATGTCGTGACTTTCTGTGCATGAACAGTTTCTGTATTACTCAGGATTTAACCTGTGATGGTGTGAATCATTGTGGAGACAACAGTGATGAAACTAGTCATGCATCATGCATAGGTGAGTTATCCATTAAATTTTTCTTTGAGAAAATTAAGCACATTGGATTTTTCTTGCATCTTTCAACTGAACTGTTTAATTAATTGTTACTCATAATAAGGAATCTAGAAATATCCCACAGAATTACAAATAAGAATCGAATAATTCAAAATCCTTAATTAAGTAATTGACAAGTATTACTTGCAAGATAAATGATGTAGTTGTTGATAAATAGTAGTTAATGATATAAAATTAAAACAATTTATAATAGTTTGTTTTTCTGTTATGACAATTCTCTTAAGTTCTGAAGCTGATTACATATGGAAACATTACTGTCTTTCCAGATGACACCTCAGGGAGCGAGATCTTGGGATGGCAGTTGGAGCATTTGCTGCCTTTATCACGCTACTGATTGGTGTTGGTATTGTGTTGGGAGGGGTGGGAGTGTGCCTGTGTAGGCGAGCTCGTTTTCAGAGAGAAGAGCCTCCCAATGCATCCACCCATACCCTGGTTGGTGGACATCAGCCTTATCCTAGTAAGCGTGTAATGCCCACTTTTCTCTTTTCTCATTGTGACTCCTTCTAGATTGGCTAGCCCTTCTGTGTTGTAGTGCTTGCTTGCCTACTGGAAGGTAAAACGACGCATGTTTCCCTGCATGGATTGTCTCAACCAACTTTTGCTTCTCAGTGTCGCTGCTACTGCTAGAGGTATTCATTGGTTTCTACAGTTTACACCAACTTGATGTAGCAAATAACTTGAGGGGTAGCACAGGTACATATCAACTTATAACTAAAACTTGTCAAAGTTTCAAACAAAAGCTTCAAGAAAAGAAAAAAAAAGTTCTTGGTTCATTAATAGAAATCTTCATATTAGTGACTTGTAATTTTAAAAAAATTACCATAACAAGTATCAGTGTGAAACAATATTACAACAATTAGTGAGGACTAGTTATAAAAGATCCCCAAAAAGTTATTAAAAAGTTTTTTGCCCAAATTTTTTTTATTCAGTGGAAACCGAACCATCCTTTTTATCCTCTCTTGGGTGGGAGTAAGATAATTTCCTTCAGGTTTGATCACTTCATCCTAAGAATAGCAAAATCTTAACTTAATTACTTGATAGATTGTTACATTAATATTGTTGCTATTTAATTAAGTACAGCACTTTTTGGTTTACTCTGCTGCAACAGAATAACAAGACATTGTTTATAGCTGTTGTGGAAGCAGGAAAATGATGAAAGATAATTAAATAGGTATTATGATTCCTTAAGTACAAGAGTCAGTCTTTAAAAGTCCATATGTATATGAAAATATATAGAATATCATGTAGCCTGTGGTGTTCAGTTTTCTATTTAATGTTGGTTTACATTGTTTATATGTTACCGTTAAAGTGTATTATTCAGTTATTTCATAGAATAACTAGATATTTCATGAAATAAATAGACAAGTTGGTTGAAGTATATAATAGTGAAAAGGCTGCTTACTTTTACCTAGTTAATTAAATAGGCCTTCTGTGGAAATAACTTAAGTTAAATCAAATTAGATATCAAAACTAGCTAAATCTTTTGAAAAAGCCATTTTATCCCTTTGGTTGAATAATTGATAAATAATAAGGGAAAAGCCCAGAATGATGTAATTCACCTGCTCTTATTGCTATTCAATTCGTAGCAGAAAAGTAGGAAAAAAGGAATATATTTACTACAAAATAGATTTATAAATATTATCTACAAAAATACATGCATGTCAGAAAAGCTGTTGCTTCATAAAAACATAGTGTAAACTTTTAAAAACAAAAATGTAAGAGAATATTAATTTAAATTTTATGAGATAGCTTTTTATTTAACTTTATTTTTTTAGAGCAAGAATTGCTGTGATATGACACTTTGGATTTTACACTGCTTATTATTTTTTAAACATGTACACTTTTTATTGTTATACATTTTTTTTAAGTGAGCATTTTATAAATCCTTGTTCAGTGCCGCAACTTTGAGCTGTTGCAACAGATTGAAGCGATGTGTCAATATTTGGAACTTCTTCAATGGAAATTAATACTTGCTGACATATACTGAACTGATATCTAGAGTGCAATTGTTTTTATTCAGCCATATCTAGTTCCTAATCAGAAAAAATTCTACCCAAAGCAACTAGAACTGGTCCAAAGAACTTTTGAGTGCCATATTTCATACTTTAACGATCAAGTAATCATTATTCTGTAGAATACCTAATTAAATCATAGAATTCAATAATTTTATATACTTTAACTGACTTGTGTGTGTGTGTCTAGTTATTTCATGAAATATCTAGTTATACTATTGGGTAACAGATTTCACACTTTAACAGTAACATATATATACTACATGTCATTAAAATTACTTGTTTAAAATGCCAAATTGAATAATGAATCAAATAAAATCTTTTTCACCCAGACTGTACTAAAGATAGTTTGCAATATTGAATTAGCGTTGTGCACAAAAAATCAATAATCATACTGGCCTATCCCCTGGCGTGAGAGTATGGAATGCTACTGAATACACGTCTTGATCGTCTCTTGTTACGCGTGATGACACTTTTGGTTATTGCACTTTACATTTTCTGGGTGTTTCAACTTCCCTTGGCTACTCTTTGGCCCCAGGCCCTGTGACGCTACATTTCAGCAGGGATGTACACAACCGCCTGTTGTCAGTATTGTACAGACCTTCACTTGAAATCACGGAAAATGTTGATTGTCATCCCTGGTTTGTGGATTCCACCAGATCTCTGCGTAAACGAAAACATCTGGTCCATGGTTGCAGAGTGACTGCTTGTCACCATATACCAGTCACTGCGGTAGATGAGCTGTGGCATCGTGTTGAAGCTGCATGGACGTCTGTACCTGTGCATGCCATCCAATCTCCATTTGATTCAATGTCCAGGCATACAAGTGCTGTTATTTCTGCCAGAGATGGTTGTTCAGGGTACTAATTTTTCAGGATCTATGCAGCCAAATTTCTTGAAAACTTAATCAGTTGTTATTTCCAGTACAATATATTTGTCCAATAAATATCAATTTGTTATCTGCATTTCTTCCTGGTGTAGCAATTTTAATGACCAGTAGTGTACATTCTCTCCAAATATATAATGTTCTTTGTATTCATTTTGAGATAAAAGTTTTAAATATTTTTTAAAGCAAGCAGACCTTTTTATATCTATGAGATTCAGTAAATTTAAATTCTGTTCATCCATTATCTATTGCTAAATTTTCTATTTGGGAACTATTAGGTAACCAGGTTGTCATGATCACAAACTCATGGCTGGCATTGTTTCTGTTGAGTCTTACGTTCAAGTCCATATGCCACTAAAGATATACTGTGTGGTGAAGTTGATGCACATGAAATCTGTCAAGACCAAAAAGTTTTCATGTTGTGGTGTGGAAGTAGTAAGGCGAGTGAGGTTTCATCTTGAGTATCATTCTTGTCACTTGACCATGGTTCAAAATTACAAGGTCCTTTGCCAAAGGTCCTCCTCTAACTCTGAAATGGGACATCAATAAACAATCAGTCAGTTAGGAAAGATTTGTGAAGAAACATGGCAGAGAATGAATTATCCACTTTATAAGTTGTAGTAGTCACAGGATTGGATAATAACCACTGTCTCATTTAAGATTTGTTTTTCTTCCATAATATTTGTAATTTCTTTTAAGTCCTAACAAATCTGACACTTTTAGAACTTTTATCCCTTGTACCTGGATGTATCATGATTGTAGCAAATGAGGAAGAAGCAAAATAATTTTTTTGGTAAAAGTGTAGAATAGATTATCCTTTGGTGAAGTGGGCAACTTTTTTTTTTTTGGTGACTGCTATCAGAGATAGGAAATTCCTAACAAATTAATGACAATATAAGATACAAATTTTAAAATTCATAAAATATAATTATTGGAATTTAGTGAATTAATGAAACTTTTTAGCATTAAGAAATAAATATTGCACTATTTTTAAAAACAAAAACTTTCTGTTAGAATTATACTTTTTCCAAAGAAAAATAAACCTTTTTGAGAGAAAGATGTAATACCACCCATTAAATTGGTGTTTTCGTGCATTATATGAAGATTTGAAACTCAAAAGAAGAGCTTAAGTTTTGGTTGTACTCCAAGACAATTTCGGAAGAAATGAAATCACTGTTGGCATTTTGAACCATGTATTTGTTCTGACTAAAATCTGTATCATACCTCACTTTCTGCAACTCTCTCAGACCTTCTAATACAATCCTTATTCATTCTTCTTGCAGTATTTCTAAATAAATTCAATATCAAATGCTTGTTTTCAAAAACTGAACATACAATAATTAAAATCGACCTTTAGTATCATTGCATGCCATGTGTATTTTCTCATATTGCTCCAAATTCATTTTTGTAAAAGGGATGTGTTGTTGTTGATACTAATTTCACCTGATCGGCAAAGGCCACATCGATGCTCATGTAAAATTCTATCATAACCCAAGGTCCAAGTGACCCTAATAGATTTAGCGGTAAAATAATCCAAAATATAAACTACCAATAATGAGTGTCACATAAGAAAAAAAAATACACAATATAATTAAAAATAGAAAAAATTGTACAAAAAACCAAATTTATTATGAAACGTCTTTTTATAAATATGTATGATAATATTTTTTGCGATAATCTCAATAAAACAAAAAAAATTCTTTCCTACCGCCATCTGTGTTTTGAGTTATTAAATAAAACATTGCATGCTGGAAAAAAATCTTCCTTTTCTTTTTTTTTAATTTAGCAAGTTAACAGCAAAAAAATAAGATTGAGACTGCTTTCCCATAGTCTCTTTCTTTTAAAATCCATTTATTTATTTATTCCTCTAATTCTGGCCAGTGAGGTTTACTTCGACGATCGGCTCTTTAACGTTGATCACAATTTTCGAAGTTGGTCTTGTTTTTTCTCACACAAACGAATATTCTATTCATCTACTTTAAAAAACCTTGCAGTTTCCCGATTTCCGACTTCGGTAGCCTTTTCTATAGCTTTTAACTTGAAGTTTGCAGTGTAACTTGCACGCTTTTGCTTCTACGTGATAAAAACTTTCGAAGGACATAATAGCTCTAGTCAAGAGAAAATTGGAAATGGCACCACCAACTAGTAACTGTTTTTTCATTCTGTGAACTGAATTCGTTTTTGAATGTAATTGGACAAAAACTAGTTTTGGCTGAAATATGTCAGCCGAGTCATGAAAGCGCCATCTATTATTTATTTTATAAAACATAAATGGCATTTCTTTCAAAACTTTATTGCTAGGTTTTCTAATCTAGAATGTTTTTTCTCACATCCGCGGTTTTTTCTCACATAATACGCACAACGAAATTTGAAACTTTTTTAACTCATAATCCGCGAATTATATACAGGAAAATATAGTAATACAAAACTAATAAACCCTGAAATGGTTCATAAAAACCGTAAGTCAGTTCATAATTAAATCTTTGGAGGATTAAATTTAATTTCAAATAAGAAATTGGCTTGCTGGTTGTGCTTTGCTTTATTGTAGAATATGTATGTTTATCACACTAAAAAATATATGTATGGTTCTTAAGCATTCTTGTATTTACTTTTTTTCTTGTAATTAATTAAACTGAAGTATATAACTTTTGTAAAATTAAGTCTCTGGGTTATAGTAAATCAAGGTAAAATTCTCTTTTCTTGGTTTTTGACTAAATATATTTGTGAAATAATTATATGTAGATTAAATTTTAACAAAATAAAAAAAAATATTTTTTGTCTTTTCTATTAAAATTTATTTTTTTATTCTATTTTTTGTCATTTTTAACTTTAAAAATTATAAAAAATAATTTAACTGTACTTAACAGCCTTGCTGTGCAAGATTGTATATTGTATTGTATTATCTTTTAGTAATTTTTTAAAAAGTACTTTAATTTTTTTTAAAAAAATAATGAGTAAAAGTTAAATGTTATGAAAAGAGCAAGTTAATTGTTTTAGTGAAAATCATTATTAAATTAAAGAATCTTTTAAATATGTATTTTTTTTTTTAACTTCATTGTACAAAATATGACAGAAGTTGCAGCTTTGTGTTAATTTTTCTGAGTTAAATGTGTATCAATATGTGACAGCTTTATATTTTAATAATATATTTCAAATGAACATAAAATACTTTACACAATTATAAAAATTAAATTTTTTTTTAATCAAAGATTCTTATAATGGAAAAAAATTAAATATTTGTAAGTCTTATTTGTATACAGTTCTATAGTAAACCAATAATCATTAGCTTCTTCAAATAAAAATGTTTGAAACTCTTATTTTAATAGAAGTTCATAAACTATTTCAATATCATGGAAGCTGGTCATAATATCTTGATAGTTTTAGGTGAAATGTGTAAAAAGTCTGTGGTATAATGTTAACACTTTTCGTTTTCTTTCACATAAGCTCTTCTATAACTTAATCATTCATTCCAAAACTGCTTAAGGTTGAGAAAGCTATCCAGCTTTTGATACCGTTTAGATCTTAGATTATTTTTGCTCAAGTCAGTGCTTGTGATTAAAGGAATTGAATTCATCTGAGTGTGAGAATTTGCATTGTTTTCTTTTTAAATTATTAATTTGGTTGACGCATGTGGATCTCTTTCAGTTCTGAGAAGTCCATTTTTGTTATCTGACCTAGACATTCTGGACATTTTTATAGAAATATTGTTAAAAAATATATATTTCTTATGAAAATACCGAGGAACCAATATTCATTTATGAACAGAATGTGATGATTCATAGATCAAAAGTAATGCCATTAAAAAGGATTAGAATTTTAAGTAACTAACTAGTGTCAGTTCATAAGTACTTATTAGAATTTACATGTTTCTGTCACTAATTAGAAATCTCTTAATTTTGGAAAACTATATAATATTCTGAAGGTAAATATACAATTGACATATATTAGAATGGAGAATTCATTTCACTGCTTTGTATTCAACTTGACAAAAAGGGGTGTTTTTTTTAAAGAATTTATCTGCAGCAGGAAGTTTGAGCGTGATATCATCTGAACATTGTAAAGAAGTTACCTCTATAATATTCTCTATTTATGTTATTTGACTGAATTGAATGTGAATTCTTACCCATTTAGTGCACTGACAAGTGCTTCTTTCTCTCCTCTGCAGCAGTGCCCCGATACACCACCTCCCCCGACCGACACGAGGAAAAGCCCCCTCCTTACCCCGGAGGCGGCTTCTCCCCAGGCACCGGTATCACCTACAACGTGCATGACAAAAACCTCTACTACCCAACCAAGTGAGAACTGGTTCGTCTGAATATGCCGTCTGACAATGCACAATCTCTTGGAGGTGATAGCAAACCATTTGCCTTTTACTCAATCTTTAGTGTGTGGAGCAGGGCTGGCATGGAGGTGCTTGTCAAGAGGGAGCTACGTTGTTGAATTACACTTGAATTCTAATTATCCACATAAAAAAAGATATATGAATAACATTTTTTTTCTTGTCAAGATTAAAACTAATTGGATTTGATAATGCAGTTGTTCTCATCTAAATATAAGTATTGTGTAATGTTTTACCTTCACAATCAAATTATAATTGAAAGGTAATTTGTATTTATCACCAATCAAGTTGATGTATTCTTATATATATATTTACTATTAAAAATGTATAAATTAATTTTTAAAAAGCCAATAAAGCAGTTAAAAAATTAAAATATTCATAGGAAAAATTTAACCGATAGTACTTTAATTAATGAAATTTTTTTATACTTATGTTTATCTCTATGTAAGAATAATGTAATCTTAAAGGGGTCAATCTTATAGCACTGGGGTTAGAAAAGCATTCTTTATCAGCATCATTATATAAGAATTTAGCAATATTATAAATATATGGCATTGATTATATTTAATTAAATTGCAATATATAAAAATGTTTCAATTTAACTCATGTATATACATTTCGTTATTAAAGCTAATTTTCCTATTGTTATGTGATTAATCTAAAGTTTTACTAATAAATTTTTTCCCTAGAGGCATAAATTACTTAATGATTTATTTCATAATTCTTTATTTTTCTGTTCTGTTTGATGCATGACATTAATAAGCAATATAAACTTGTCTCTTTAAAAAATTTTATTGGTAAAATATTTTGGGAGAGAGAAAATGCATTTGTGGCTTTCTCTATTTCATTGGTGCCAAGCACTTCTGTGCCATCCATTAGCCACTCAATGCATTTTGCCGGCCCTGATATCATCAAGAGATCCATTCTTTTGAGCCCACCATTAAATCTGATTCTTTTATACGATCATAGGTATTGGTATTTTTGGTGATGTTATTTTTTTAACAGGTTGATGCTAGCTCGAACATTTATATTTTGCTACATAAGTTGTGCATTTACAAAAATGGATTTCATGATACATAAGTGGAAAGATATAAAAAGTATGAAATAGTACAGAGAATTACTAAAACTTGGATAATTATCATTAAAATTATTTGTGAAAAATTGTAAATAACTTTAGATTATATATAGTTTGAAAGTTATATAATCTTCTTTAAGTTTTTTATAACTACATATTTTTAAATACATTACATTGTACGTACTACTTGACAGATTTAAGAAATTTTAGTTTTATAATGATCATAATTACAAAATATAACTCAGTAAAATTTTAAAAGAATGTTTTCTTATGTTTGAGGAAAATCTTTTAGAATTGTTTCAAAAAAATTTCTTTTAATTTAGAAAAAAGAAAGGGGGAAAAAAATGTTAAATTGTTAACTACTTAAAATCCAATTTTTTTTATATAGGTGACCAAAAAAGTTTTTTTTTTTGTCACATTTTTAAAAGTTGCATTTGCATACAAACAATTTTATTATGTTTAGCTTTTTTATGAAGAGTAAATGAGTGTGTGTGTGCATGTATAATATGTGGTACATATGAAAAGGACAAATGACAGGGAATGAGCCTCGGGCACTCAGCATGTGAGTATGCATGCTGCCCGAGACACTCCAGCGTAAACAGTTAAATGTTTAATTACATTTTTTCTTTCATTACTAGCTGTTTATTTGTTTTAAAAACTTCATATTAAACATTTTATATCAACATATTTGCTTTTGCTTTATTCTATTTACGAAAATTGCTCGGTGTGCATGTTGTCCAAATGAACAACTATTATTAAACCTCATTCCTGGTGCATACTGGTGTCAACCTGTTAAAAATTATTTTGTTTATGCGTGAAGTGTGTATTTGCTTTGTTTAAGTAGCACAATGATTTCTCTTAACAGGTATATTACCTGTTATGCAACAATAAGAAAATGGCAAAGCAGAATGTTGAATCATGTATGACTGTAGAACACTGTGCAGTTGAAAGGAATTGTTATTTTAAAGGTATGGTGGATTGTTGAATTTTGAACAGTTTGATATTCGAACAAAGAAATCAGTCTGAAAGAAAAAAAGGACAATCAAATCGAGAAGAAAATTTTTAAAGATAAGTAAAATTAATAAAATTTCTAACCACCTTTCTTGGAAAATTGCTCCAGAATTGGAACAATCAAATTTTTCTAGCTAGGAAAATAAGCTTTTAAAAATACAATCATGGTGATGTGCTTAATATACATTATTTGTGTTTTTCTGTAATTTAATATCTTATGAAACTGTACTTAAGTTTTTGTAATATGCTCAAAGGGGTTCATATGTATCACCACTTTGATTTCAAGTGTACTTATATGAATGTATTTCTGCTGTCATTCTCTGTTGAGAATGGAACCAGATTTGTTGCTGTGAATTTGGATTTTATGACAGAAAAGCTCCATTGTAGACAGGTTTTTCTTCAAAGAAAAATTAATTTGATGTTAGTGGATCATTTTTTCCATATATATTTTATTTTCACTAATTATTTTCATTTACTATATTTGGCCTCTCATTTTAATGACATGGTTTTGTGGAGGAAATGAAATTTATCATGGTTATTTTTATGATAAATCAATTTATTTCTTTTGACAACACTTTTATTGAAATGTAAAGCTATTTCCTGTAAAAAAAAATTGTTAAAAATTCAAGAATCCACTATGTATTACTTTATGTGTGAAAATGTTACTGATTAATAACTGGAATAAAGATTTTATCCCGTATTGTTTTAGAAAACAGCTTATGCCTTTGCCAGTCCTTTGGTTTGGAGATGGCATGTCTGCTGTGCCAGGTCTGAGGTTTCGTCCCTGATACAATCATATATTTGTGATAGAGAAATTAGTTTGTCCATTTCAGTGTCAATCAGAGGTTATACCTTCTGAACATGCAGATTTTGTTTAAGCATGTTAATGAGGAATCATACTATTTGGCATTAGTTTTATCATATCATAGTAAAATTATGAGAGTTGTTGAATATATTTTTTCAATGGGTATTCAAATGTTTTATTTCTAAATCTATTGGCAGAGGACTCCTATACTACAAAAAAATTGGCTACCTCCTTCAAGCTGAGAACAATCTTTTATTTGAAGCACAAGAAAAGTAATTTTTGTTTTGGTTAACTATTAAAGTAATAAAGATTCTCTCAGTATTTCTTTTAAAAAAAGGTTGTTTTTGGCTTCTATGGAAGAATTGTTTTTAAATGATATTTTTTGTTTTCTAATTTTTATTTCTGTGTGAAAAATGTGTAGAATAATGACTGCTGTATAAATTGTTTTCATAAAATTTCATTTGCCATCTTCTAAAGTTTATTTTGATATATTCTTTCATAAAAAGGTACTTTTATAAGAGATTGAAATGCATTAGCTTGATTTTTCACGTTAAAACAAGGTTCCTACAAATCTGTTGGAATCCCTTAAAAAAGTAGTTGGGAATAAATTTATGAAAAAAGATTTCTGTGGAAATTAGAAATACCAACAAATGTTGGTAATTTTTGTGCCTAAATTGAATGAGGAACCTTGTTTAATCTAGAAATCATTTGTGCTTTGCTTTTGTGTGTTTTAGTTGGAGAAAGTGGTGTGTGCTGTTTCGGTTCACAGATATTGCCAGTGGTGGGATTCAAAAACATGGAGTATTAGAAGCAGTTATTCATAACAAATATAGGTTTTTAGAACATGATCTCGGATTAAAGCTGTTCTGAGATGCAATATATTTTGTAAAGAATGCTAAGGCGCAGAATGTTTTACTTGAATGCCGAACCATCTTTTTATTTTGTAATGGCTCTTCACAGTTCTAGAAGTTGTGATAGCCAAGATGTGAGCTCCATTGCCTTCAATCAAATCAAATTCTGAATGCCTTAAAAAGTTTCGTGTGTTCTAGCTTTTTGAAAGTATTTTAGTTTCTATCTGGTTTTGAGTTTCGTGTACAAGGGTTTTTAAAAATTACAGTCACTCGCGTATGGGTTCGGTATTTGAATAAAAGCTGGTTGAATTCCACCACTAGATATTCGAAGAGACATTCTGCTCTGCAAAAGAGACTTTGAGTCTCTGAAGCTTAAACAAGAAAGAAACTCTTTCTATATATAAACTGTAAAAAAAAAATTTAAAAAAACGAAAGGCTAGTGTAGACATTAGCCCCAACTGTAAAGGATTATATATATATAAATAAATGTACTATTTATGATTTTTCTGCATGAGAGAGTGCTTCATTTTGGTGTATTGATTTTCAAATCACGATTTTTGTGTGTGTTCGTGTAGAAGTGCACAAAGGGAAAAAGCTTTCATCCGAAGTTAGCCAAATTCTCTTGGCTTTCACATCGTAGAAGCATATCATTTCTCTGTTTTGTATTTTTATGAGCCTTTGTATGTGTTTGTGTATTTGAAGCCAAATAAAAAGAAATGATTTCGTATGTCCAATTTTTTTTCTCTTTCCATCGCCATGTAGGCTTCCATGTCTCAACCATATTTAATGTTAAACTTGATTCAAATGCATGTAAGTTATTAAAAAATTGTATTGAAACATATTCAAAACCAGTAGTTGAAATAAATATTTGTAAAAAAAGTCCTTTTTGAATTTAGTTAATATTGAATCCCATTTAATGCAAATTTGTCATGTCCAGTCAATTGGGGCTGAATCAAAATTTCTGCATTTTAAAAATTATACATATACATGTGTATTGTGTGAAGTAAAATAAGAGCTTCGTTCATTAATATTATATTCATTTAATGCATAAAATGATTAGAGATCAGATAATCAAAGCTTTTGTACATTTAACACGAGATAGGATTTATGGATCAAATTATAGAACAGAGTTTGAAGTAAATAAAAAAAATTGTTAACGTAAGGGCTCACTCGTGCCAACACTCTTAATACTTTTATATTATTAAAATACATGGCATCATTTATCTGTTTTTTGCATTCTTTGTATCTACTGCAAACATATATAAAACGCTTCTGAGTTTTCATTTGAAAAAAAAAGAATTTTTTATCATTCAACCAAGGTAGTTTACTTTTTCTCTGCAGAAATCTCGAGAGTACTTGTCGGTGTTAAATCTTTTGATAATTTTGTTCCTCAAACTTAACGTCCATCTTTAGTGGCACAAGAACTGTTGTGCAGATTTTATAGCCAAAGAAATGTGAGTTTTCTACTGATAAATCTTTTATTACAAGTTTTTAAACTAACATGATGATCCAAACTCAGTAATAATAATTAGAATACTAGTTTGCTTCCAATGACGGGAGAAAAAAAATTATATTTAAATTACGTGGCTTTGCCAGTTTAACAAAAGCTAATCACTTTTTTTTATATATATAAATTAACATCTATATACCCTGAATAAGGGATAGCAAGGGCTATGCAAATTGTGTAGCATTATGCGAAAGTGAGGGCGCTGTTGGTAACTGCATATATAGCACGTACTATGGTTGTTCTGAATTAGTTGTTGGAATTGACAGTGTGTATGGGTAAGCTGCCTGATTTTGATGCGTTCAATCGCGGACAAATCGTAGGTGTGCGATGCATGGGCCATTTAATTTTCAACGTCGACACTATCAATATACTAGAAATATGGATGTTGGACCAAAAAAATAAACACTAGTGATTAGGGGCAAAGGACAATTAGCCTTGACAGAGCATGATGAGACGTCTTGTATGTAGCCAAACATTAGCTCAAATTACCACCCAGTTGAATGATGGTGCCAGTTGTACAGTCAATAAACGAACTGTGCAACGCTCGCTTCAACAATACACAGTACCAAAGAACCTTACTGAATTATGAGCAGCTTTAGCCAATATTTGGCAAGTTATTCCCGTTGAACATTTCCAGAAACTTGTTATATCTATACCTCGTTGTGTGACAGCCGTTATCAAGGCCAGAGGAAATCCAACTCATTAATAGGTAGGTATCCCTAATTCATATAAATGCCAAAATTTTGTCTTTATATTCAACTTGTCTTCAAAACTAATGTGAATAGTTAATCACCTTATTTATATAAATATTTGTATGTTTATAAAAAAATATTAGAATTATTTCTGTCATAGGCAATGAAATTAAGTGAATAAATTGCTATTGTTTGTTTACCATTGCGATAGGATGTATAGAGTTTGTGAGGCAATGTAAATGGCTTGAACCCATAACATGACAAAAACAGCATCAGCCACAAGTTTGCAACCATGACCATTCAAGTTACACATCTTTCAAGAGACAGAGACAAAAGATAAAAAAATATATATATTTTATTATTCAAATAATTATCCTCATACATCACAATTCAATCTTCCAGCATGAATTTACAATAATAAATTGAGGGGGTTCCCAAAATAATTTTTCTTGACTACACTTAAAACATGATTCAAGTTGTTCCTCAAATTTAGATATCAGATGGTTTCACTTGTAAAATAATATTTCTACTTTCCATTTTTGGTTTATAAATCATCTTCTGTTATCCATTGCAATTAAAAAGTTAGCTGTAAAATGTTTGCATTTGGATGATCAATACATGAAAAATAAATTATATAACTAATCAGATGTGTACAGAGATTTTTTTTGAGTGGGGGTGAGGTTTTGTTCAGTAAACACATAATCTTTATGCAAAAAATCTGTTGGTCTATAAGGGAGGGACATCCTTTCTAGTATGCCATTATAACTAATTATTTAAATAAGCATCAAAGAAATGTGTTAAAAACATCTAAAAATTATTAAAATATAAGCATATATATACAAAAGAATCTAATCCAGAATAAAAAGTATAAAACGATTTTGGGAAATTTGTGATTAATTTCCCATTGTAAGACCCCTAAATAAAATAAATACCATTCATCGTTATCATTGGAACAATTTATCATCAAGATTTGAAAGGCAAATCTTATTTTAGATTACACTTTTCTTTATCACGAAATTGACGAATTATTGCCGTCATATAATGAAATTTATACAGAAAAAAGGAACCCGAGCTGTGTGCAATTCAGCACCATTTCCGCTCTCTACTTCCAAAGGTGCATGAGAAATATCTAGTTGGTAAAGTTACTTCTTTAAAAGAGTTCCATTTAATGCGGCCAATCGCATTTGTAAGGTTTGGAAGGGGGTGGTTTCAGGCAGTCGTCCAACTTCTCACATCCAGGAGGTGACCAGTGCTGTAAAAGAAGAGAACGATATTCACACCCAATGGTCAAGATTGTGGTTGATGGAAGAATGCATTTTTAAAAAAATGTTTTCTTTTAATGAGCACCCAACTGCACAAGAAGCTAACATACCATATAAAAAGAATAAATTTTAAAAAAATATGTTATTTTATATGAGTTATAAGTTTTGCAAATCTATGTTGTAGCCTGCTTGCAGTGTCATGAAATTAGTTTAATTTGGTATAAATAGTTGGGAAAATATATGCACATGCATAGACATTTTTACTTATGGTTTTTTTTCCCCCTTGCCTAGAAAGGCCACATGTTTGATAGATCTTAACTTTTAATTTCATGAGCGTTTGTTGTTAAGTCAAGCTTCAGCAATTTTGGTGATCAACTGTCTAGGTTATAAAAGAATATTTCATGTTGTCCAAAAAATTTGCCTACTTCTGTACAAGCCACAAATAGCAGAAATTTTATTGAATACATAAACAAAGCTTCAGTCTCCCTACAATTACTCAAAAGTAACAGAAAGATTACAAAGAAGGAGAATCCCACACAATTTTGTAAAATAGAAGCAACATTTTTATGGAAGACCAAATTTCAAACTAACATTGCTTCCTACGAAAGCTGTTCGTGAATGCAAATTCTTCCTTACCATGACAGCCCTATCACACATATTCAGCTGAGGTTTTCCAGGTTCCAGAGTAGAACGATGATCATTCACTTGGGCCATTATGCTCTGCAAAGCCTTTTTGTACTCGTCAGATTGAGAACTAGGGCATGGAAAAAATAAAAGATAAACTCTAGAACAATTAGATTCAAATACTTAAAATAATGGAGTTTACACTTTGGTCTAAATATAGGCTACCTATACCTGGAGTCTCAAATTTTGAAGTTTACACCAATAACAGTAATTAATGAAATGAATAACTAAACTTTGCTTTAGGTATTACACAAGAACCATTAGAAATGAATTCTGAAATGCAGTTAACGTTAAATGACCATTCAGCAATGAATAACATCTGGCATTCGTTTGATTGCCAGATGTCAGTCTACTAGTATTCTTATTTTAGAGATAAAGTTTGTATTGCGAGTATCCTAAAAAAATAATGCCATGATTTCATTTTCAATTACATATTTTTAGGAAAAAATAGTAATATATTTTCATATATGATAAGGTTGAAATATTGTCTTCACATTTTAACATCTTGTATTAGTTTAATGATTTGAAATTAGTTGGGCATATCTACACTATTAAAATCCGAAGGTAAACAAACGTATCTATGATGCCCTACCTTCTCACAAACCACACGACGCAGAAACTCGCCGAAGGTACCAAAAGTTTGGGAATGATCCGTTTTGACCATTTATATTCCGATATTCCAATTAGTTAAAAAGATATTAATAAAAACCTTAAAACGCGTAATCAGTGCTATTTTTTCACCGCCAGGGGCCAAGTTCAACTTTTTTTTCCCGACGTTTTTAAAACGCAATCTAATTTTTTTCTTAAGACTCAGAAAAAAAATAATTTCAGATTTGGAAAGATCATTTACTTCGCCACAATACGGTATAATTTATTTTACAAAATAATTATATTTTCTTTTTTTTTTACGATTTTTTTTTAAATGAGTCAAAATCGATACGTTTTTATGAGTATGATTTCTAAATCGTTCCGCTTACATTTTCTTTCGCGCTAATGAAAAAAATATTTTACACTAAAAAAGTTCATGCTTTTCTCTTTTAGAATCAGTCATTTAAAAAATTAAATGTCAAATACTTTTTCTACGATTTTTCAAAAAATACTCAAAATTTTATTTAAGTACAAAATAATCTCACGAAACTTTATTTCCGTGCGTAGAACGATATACGTAATCTGTACAAAGATGGATAAAATATCTTAAAAATTACGGGTTTTTTAAAAATGTGCTTTTCATGTAATACCGTTTTTACGAGATTAAGTTAAGTTAAAACAATATTTTCCTTAAATTTTTTGTTTTCAAATTACCGTTGTTTGTTATCGATGTGGGAAATTTGAAAACTTCAACTTAAAAATTTACTGAAAAATTAAAACTTTAAAAAGCATTCCCAAGATTTTAAGTGCTTTGCGCATGCGCGGGGGAATAGTTGGGGGAACTCAAATCTTCGCGTTAGCGACATTGCTGTTTGGAACTAAGCCGGGTGGAAGGAGGGGGTTGTGTGACTGTGGAATTTCCCTGTGTTATGCTCGCCTGAGTTATTTCTAGAATCATTTCATTCATTACCGATAATTGTTTTAAAGTGCAGGCTTTTTACCCTTTTATTCAAACATTCAAAAACAACGCAATAAAGAAATTAATAGTCTTTTGAATAAAAAACGGGGAGAACTTTTGGGTAACAGTGGAATTAAAAAACCTTAAAAATTATGTTTTTACAAAACAACGAAACTTTGCATCTAAATTAATTTATTTAAAAAAGGTTTATTGATTATTAAATCATATTTTAGAAAATTACTTTGCATTTTAAAAAATAAAATAATTACTGTAATTATATAAATATTTATATTATATACTTCATAAATATAATTGTTAATAAATAATACTTTTTGTAAATTTTGTTATAATAAACATTAAATGATATTTTATATAAAAATTAGTTACAAAAGTTTTATAAAATGACATACAATATGTTATAATAATTTATATAATATCTTATTTATAATACATAAAATTATTGTTAAAATAATGAATATGTTAGTTTTATATAACATACTTTTTTTTTGTCAGATGCGTGTTTAAATAATTTAATAAATACAGTGGAATGAAAAACGTTAAAATCAAAATAAAATATCAAAATGTTTTTATCAGATTGTTTTTTTCTTTTCTTTTTGAATGTTTTTTTCAATACATGTATGTGTATATATATCTAGGCTTTCCCCTATACTGTTTTTTTTTTCTAACTTATATATATTTATATGTTTAATCAAACATTTAAACATTCAGAAAAAAGCAATCGCTTTAATAGCATTCTGTAAATTTTTCTTTTATTTATTACTTATAGAAATTTGATTTTTATAAATATATATGTTTTTTTAAAAGGATTATTTCTGTTATTCCATTACTAAATGAATTTTGTTAATTAAAAAGTACATTGTCTATTATTTTGGATCAAAATACATTTTTAAGCTAACTATATGTAACGATTGATTGATTGATTCATGAAAATCTTATAAATCTATTTTATTATTTTAAATTCTTAGAAACTAACTATTATTAAAAAAATGATGCACATTTTTTTTTTGTTTCTCTTAGCATCAGAATCGTTTTCTTTTTATTACTTCACATCAGTAGTGCACACAGAAATTTTTCAAGGGGGGAGAGTCCGGGGTTGAAAGTTCACCATTCTTGTATCATGCTATTTTTGATTTTGTTGATTTTCAGGTACAAAACACAGTAAAAAACTAATTAGTGAATAAATAATTAGCATTAATTAATGAAATTAATCATTAATAAAAAATATTTAATTAAATTTTACGTATTATATACTTAGAATTATAACCAATCGAAAAAATCAGAAGTAGTCAGACCCCCTACTCAAATTATTATATTATTATTTTATTATATTATTTTTGAAAAATATAATAAAACTGATGATCTTTAATTTTTTTTAAAAAAAGGTTGTTTTAAATGCTAAGAAAAATAAAATACGACACTTTTATCAATTTCATTTGACATGCATTATGGTTATTTTATCAATGCACATATGAGTGTTAGCATTTTTTTTATTCTGAAAAATACACAATATTTCTTAAAACTGCAACGTAAAGAAATTTCGAAAAGTATATTTTACTGAAGCTTTTACTTATATAAGTACAGAAAGCCGTGCAACGCCGGGCCATACAGCTAGTCTACACTATTAAAATTTGTAGGTAAACAAACGTATGTACGTCTATCTACTAACGAACCACGTTACAGAAACTCACCAAAGGCACCAAAAGTTCGGGAATGATCCGTTTTTTTACCATTTATATTCCGATATTCTAATTGATTAAAAAGATATTAATTAAAACCTTAAAACGCATAATTAGTGCCATTTTTCCCCGCTAGGGGCCAAGTTCACGTCTCGGAACTTTTCTTTTTTTCCCAGACATTTTTTAAAACGAGATCTAATTTTTTTTTATGAGACTCGGATAAAATTACAGAATTGGAAAGATCATTTACTTTGCCACGATACAGTATAATTTATTTTACAAAATAATTATATATATATATATATTTTTTACAATTTTTTTCAAAATGAGTCAAAATCGATGTTTTTATGAGTATGATTTCTAAATCGTTCCGCTTACATTTCCTTTCGCGTTAATGAAAAAAATTTACACTAAAAGTTCATGCTTTTCTCTTTTAGAATCAGTCATTTAAAAAATTAAATGTCAAATACTTTTTCTACGATTTTTCAAAAAATACTCAAAATTTTATTTATAAAAATAATCTTACGAAACTTTTTTTCCATGTGTAGAACGATATTATCCGTAATCTGTAAAAAGATTGAAAAAATTACTTAAAAGTTACGGTTTTTTTTTTAAATTGTGTTTTTCGCGTTTGTTTGTTTTTTCTCCTTTTTGCGAAAAATATTTAAGAATTATTTTTGTTACATTTTTTTAAAAAAAATTACTGTTGTTTGCAATCAACATGTGAGGATAACAAATAGGAAATTTTTTTGTTTTTGTTTTGAGGGTCTTTTCACTTCATTTTCCCGATGATTTTGCGGCGCGATTTTGTTTAAAGCGCTTCATTATAAACAGAATCACACCAAGTGAAACGCCGAGTTACGCCTAGCCAATCAGTCTTCCTCGCCCAGAAGAAGTCTCTGATTGGTAGACGCTTAACACCGACGCTTGTTCACGGTGTGAATTAGCCTTTAACTGTTAGACCGAGGTTCGAAACAACATCATGCTAAATTTTTATTATTTTTTAAAAAATACTCTAAATTTTATTCGCGCCTTTAATAACTTCGCCAGCAATTTTGCAATTGGAAAAATTATTTACTTCGTCACGAAACAGTTTTTTTTTTTTTCTTTCTCCCAAAACACCGATATTTTACATAATTTAAGATTTTTTCTAAAATGAATCAATATCGATGCGTTTATATGAAAATGGATTTTTAAAAAACTCATACTTTGATCTTTTACAGTTCCTGATTTAAAAAATAAAATGCCGCAAACTTTTTTTAAAAAATACTCAAATTTTAAATATTTAAATAACTACTTACAAATTCAAAGTTTTATAACTTCATTTATAAAAAAATTGTATGAAATTTTTTCACGTAGGGGAACATTTCAAAAAATGCTCACAATTTTAATTCAAAATTTAATACAGTTGTGAAATTTTGTAATTATAAAAATTTCTACTTTTTTTCAACATACAACTATTTTTATAAAGATACATTTTCGTTTCCGAGGCCTAAAAAGTTGCAAAGTGAGTGAGTGATATTAAAGTCCCATTGTTCACTTACACGAGAGTTCTGGTAGTGAGAGTGGAAGAGGAATTTCCATAACAATATGTTATGCATTTAAAATGAGTGACCGGGGGAAAAGAACCTGTCTGAAAGAAAAAGTGAAAAATTTGAGACAGGGAATTTTAAGTTATACCTTGGTAAAGCCCAACAATGCCGGCTAAGCGGAGGATGAGGGGGTTGGGAAATCATTTTGAAAAAGAGCATTAGAAGTGCTGATTTTGTGAAGGAAAGGGAAAATTTATAAAAGTAGAGAAAGCCCGTGCAACGCCGGGCCATGCAGCTAGTTATATTTTTAAAAGCAGAGCTTAAAAGATGTTTCATATTGAGTAAATTTTAGTGTTTGGAATCAGTGTTATCCAGTTAAATAATCTCTGAAATAGAAGTTTAATTTGAAAATTGAGCCACCATTCTTGTACAGATTTTAATCAACATTTGAGGGTTTACTGAACAAGAAGATAATAATTCTTAGAAATAGTTCTCTTGGCCCTTAAGCCCTTGAGTTTTTTTTGCTTCCTCCAAGATGCACCTTTTTTTTAAACATGTATTGAAAAAAAAAAGTGTTCAGAAACATGACACTTAAGTATAGTTGTTCCCTCTAATCAAAATAATAAATCATAAACTGATGCCATTTCACACCGGAAAATTAAGTACTAATTCTCGTGAGATATTATATATTTATCTCTACCATTCAAGTCTAATGTTGCCATCTATTAGTAAAAGAAACAACTACTTTAGTATGCGATATGCGGGTTCCTGACATTTGAAACAGTGCAAAATCTACATGAATGTGTGCAGTGCGTTTGTAACATTGAGGGATACATTGCTATGAATACGCTCAAAGTGTTCATAACAGTTTAAGAGTTAAATAAAATGAGAAATCCACCTTACTTGAGTTGAAATTTTTCTCCTGGATCTCTTCCAAGATGGAACAGGATTGGTTGTGATGTATGATTCAACTGCTCGTGACTGGTCATGCCTTTTAAATCCATGCCAGGACAGTAATCAATACCCTATTAAATTAAAAAATGGCAACATTACTTACCACAACTCTGATATCAATCAAATCATGTGTTTTAGTGAAGTACTGAAAAAAGTATTTTATCATACACACATGCAAGCATGCACACATAATCATAATATAGTAAAATCTCATCTATTTGCTTTCTTGTGAAAGTTTTATTATTTTTATGGAGTTACAAAATGCAATAGACTATTGTACTTTATTAATCACAGTAAATTTAATTTTATAGAATAAATGTAAAAAAACTTAATATATTTTTGTCTTATATAATACAAATAATTTTTTATAACTATTTTAATATAAAGTAGTGACTTTTCAGATCTATAAAAAGTTAAAATTCAAAGCATGTGCACTGTCTTATAATGAAAGCATCAAGTATTTCCTGACTGTAATGATTCAATACAAAGTTACACCTACAACAAAACAAAAACATGTCGTGTAATAAAAAAACAATATCATCTGATAGTCACCTGTTTGAATTCATCATAAGAATTAGTCCAGCACCAAAAATGTGCCTTGTACATTCCATATCTTGCTGCCATTAATTCATTCCCTCGATAATAAAAAATGGGTCTATAAAAAATCAAATATTCATCCTCATAAATGATGCATTTCATATTATATTTTAATTTTTCATCATAAAATAAAGCTTTCAAATAAATTCAGTGTTTTATTTGATATCCATGTAAATAAATTTAATATTTTTACATAGATGCCTTGTCCCATATCTAACTATGGAGCATGTGCAAACATATCCACTAGGGCAGGGGTTGACAACCTTTTGGAGAAAAGAGTCAAGTTGTAAGTGAAGCAAGATAACTGAGGTGGCAAAAAGCCATTTTTACAAAGATCTACAAGTATGTGAGTGAGAAAGGAAGGAATTAATATTTATAAAAGTATTTATACTAAGCTTTACGCAAAATAACATTTTATTCCTTCCAAAACTAAAAACTGTCAAAAATATTTTTATTCCTGTGGCTTAATGCAAGAGCAACCATTGTCAAAATATCATAATGTAGGGAATTAAATTTCCAAGCATTGTAAAAAAATGTTCCTACTAATAATACCATATGGGACAGTATTCTGAAAATTCATATTTACACTAATAATTCAAATTCTTTGATTGTCCTTGCATATAGAAGTCAACTCTCTTTTAATTGATCCTCAAACATGTCACAAAACATAGGATGTGTTTTTCTCACTTCTGACAAAGGTTTATGCGCATCTCCTGCTCACATTCATGTGGTACCTTTTGGCATATTTTTCAGAATAGCTATCTTTTTCAATGTTTTTTTTTTTAATTATTATAGTAATGGCTAAAAAATTACCTATCGATGTTTTTACCCTGAACCCATGATGGTAAGAGATCTATACCATCAATGATTCTGTCTTTTGGAGTTTCCACTGAAGCTAAACCCAAGGCTATTGAGAACAGATCCATCACTGTACTTGGCTGATAGGATACCTAAATTTAAATAAAATTACATACATTTAGATTAAATTTTAGATTTTTCTCTCTTTTTGTATATATCAAGAGATAACTTAAGTAATATTATTTTGTTATGATAAGTATATTCTCACAAGCTGTTTAAGCTGTCATTGCTGTTTGAAGTATTGAAAAGGCACTTCAAAATTCTTTCTGAATATTTCAAGTTTGTGAATTAACTAAGTTATAGGCAAGTTATTTCAATATTTTCTTCTTTTTTAATCTACTGAGAGATATAAATTTAGTAATATTATTTTGTTATCGTTATAAATATATCTTCAAATTAGATTGCATGTATTAATATTTAAATGTTGTTAAAAATATTTCAAAAAGACATTTTTAAGACAAAATTTTATTGGACTGAGAAATATACAATTTATTTATTATTATTTTTAACACTGAAGTTTTTTTTTATGTATTTTTATTAGTTAATATTAGTGTTTACTATAATTAATTTCTAATATTATATGTTAATAAGATTTTTTTTTTTTCTTGTAAAAAAAAAGGAAAGTATTTTTTTTCTGTGAGAGTTATATAAGTAGAAAAAGTTTTCAGATTAAAATTTATGTAAATCCATTCCATCTTATGTACGTGCTGTGTACAGGTATATGTGAATTCATCTGAAAAAAATTTTCATTTCAGACTTCACAATTTTAATTTTGAAATATCTACTTCCTTAGAATGTCTTACCATGCAGTCATCAATATATTAAATAATTAATAACAAATAATGAAATATATATATATATATATATATTTTTTGAGACTCTAGGTAGACTCCTTGTGTGCCGACAAATATAACACAAGGCTTACAAACGTAAGTCAATACTCAAACAATAGTGATAGGAAATTACATATAGAAGGAAATATTCACAAATGGGAACCAAAAGAGGGAAAAAAGTGAATACAGATACAAGATTGCTCACATGTGAACGGAGATAATCAAAATTAAAACTATACAATGAGGAAGATAAGAAAATATGATCACAAAAAATTTTCAAAATACAAATACATAAAGCATACATACATACATATGTATGAAATATATTAAACATTTTTTTTATGTTTAATATATTTATAGTGTTTGAAAGAAAATAAAATAAAGGGCTTTTTATTCTGTTTTAAATTTACAATAAGATTTTGAAAAATATCTCAAACATATCAATTTTCCATGAATTCAAATTTTTTTTTTTTTTTTATTATTTTTTTATGATGAATTAAATTGTTTTAATTTGTTTCCATAAATAATAATAATAAACCAATTTTTCAATTATGTTTTCAGTTTTATTATGTAATTTCAACTATGCTAATGTGTAAGTATTTTTCATAAATAGTGCAGTCCTAATCTCTGAACCAATCTTGGGATTTGGATAATGTAATCCCAAAATCTCAGGATTGAAAATATGACATGGAATTGCAAACCTTATTTATATATTACAGTCATTTTTTATTTCATTTAATTCCAAAATATTTTTGTTTTATACAGTTGACTTTTCACTGAACCCAGAATTTTGTCAACTCTTCACAAAGATAACTCTAAGATAATACTTAATCAAAAATAAAGATTTCATTGCTACTAAAAGAGTTGAAAAATTTTTTATAGCTAGTTGAATTAATTTGTAACTGTAAATTTACAAAAACTGGAACATAATCAACTTAAGTTCAACTATAATTATGAGGAAAAGAAAAAAAATAGATCAAACAACAGATTTATTACACACACAACATCCTAATATCGATTTATTTTATTTAGTACCAAAACTATATATAAGAAAATGCAGATTTGAAATGATAAACAACATTTTGCAACTTCAATTCAAAGTTTCGCACAAACACAATTGATATTTGTGTTTATAACAATTCTGTCAATTACAGTTACATGACTCACTAAAATGTTGCCAAATATATTTTAGTATATTCTAGCTAACCATTTCTACATCAAAGGTTCACCTATTTATGTAATATATTCACTCCTTACGTAATTATTTTAAATTTTAAGCATTAGATGTGAAAAATTGGAATTTAAAAAAAAAAAGGCAAAAAGTTTTCCCCCTTCCCAAAGGGAGTTTAGCGGCACCACTTTTCAACCCAGGGGAGCATGACTGCTATAAATATACTTACTATAATCACTAGAGCTATAGCATTCAATGATTCAAGCAATAAATTTTGCTATAATGATATTGATCATTCACAATACAATGAAAAATGACAACCTCAGACCAGTTGATTTTTCTACATTAACTGGAGTTGAAATAAACGATTTTTCTTCAAGATCTGTTTTAATAGAAGAGACGATTTCTTCTTGAAGCAGAATTTTTTTAGATAACAAAAGAAGATTCTAGAAAAACATATGTATCTTCTACTTAAGAATTTTTGGACTCATCTATGACATTAATAAAACATTTTTTCCCCTGTGGAGCCCCTCAAAGCTTCTAAGAGCTCCGATATAGAAACACTGCATGTATTACAAGATTTTCTTGGAATTCATCTGCTGTAGCTCGTATAGTTTAAGGAAGACCATGTTGCTGTTTTCTAAATAACCAATATACAAAAATTTAGTATGAAGGATTAATAAGTAATTTTAAAAAGAAACAAAAAGAAAATTGTTTTAGTTTTTTACTTAATAAAATTACTGTAGAGACATGTAATTAGTTAAATATGGTACAAGCATAATTTTACACAATTAAAAGGTATGCTATAGCATTAAATAAAAAATGACACATTTACATTATATTTCACTGTCAGAATGTTACCTTCTACTTTATTACTTTCAAAAAGTAAAGTCCTGAAAAATTACATCATTTTAGTGAAAAACAATAAATATATTGAATATTATTTTGAATGAATCTGGTAGATTTAGTGTTTAATAAAGATACAGTATAAATTTTCATGCTGATAATTCTCATTTGAATTGAAGATAAATTTATTCAACAGAATATTAAAAAATTCTACACAATAGTTTTATATCAACATTATTAAGCAATGTAAATAATACAATTCACAAAAATATGACTTCCATCTTAGAGATGTTTCCCGTATTTATATTGAGCTAAAACAAGAATAGGGATAACCAATAGTTATTTCAAGAGGATTCAAATTTATTGTGATAAATGATAAATATTGTAAATGTTAACTATGTGCATCAAACATGCTTTTTTTAATCATATAAAAAACAAGAAATTAAGAATATTTAAGTAACAAAAAGAATATATATGTTCAATAAAATTTTTTACCCACCTGTCCAGCAGGTACAACACCTGGCCACCAAACTATAGCTGGCTCTCTCATACCACCTTCAAAAGTAGTTTGTTTACCACACAGAAAAGGACCATTACTCCCAGCTGGGGACAAAAAAACAACCCACAAATTACTAAGAAAATTTTATTGTTTCTGAACTGAGTAAAAAATAACAACTATTTGTGTCACAACACTCTACTTACAATAATTTTATTCATCAAAATATTCACCTTTTTCATAAAACTCTTTTATTTATTTACAAAAAATATGAATACTCTATTTTCACAATTATTCTTAATTATCAAACTTGATTGTCCCAAAATACAAAGGTGATAATTTGATGGAGATTTATCTAAAGAGTAAGGAGGATGGGAGAGTATCTTCCACACAATATGCATAATTTTGTTCTTGTTTCTATTGCAACAAGTGATTGCACATGCTGCCCGTTTACCTATTTCCTATTTTGAGTCAATGTTTACAAGTCACTTTTTCACTTCCTTTGAAAACTTATTTTTAATTTTTGGATATGTTATCTTGGTTTCATTAAACTAGCAGGATATACTAATCAGTTTTATATTTTAGAGTTCCATCCATGTAATACATGGGCACTCCAGCTTTTAAAGTAATAATAGTTATGGTTTCAAAAACAAACATTTTTCTACATATATTTAAAATTGAAGAGCACATATTAAAATCACAGTGTAATATAAAATTGTAGTACACTGTGGTAATTAATAAAAAAAAGTAATTATTATTATTTTATTTTTTATTATTTTTTATTTTAATTTTTTTCTTTCTGTTGATTTAAAAATCAATCTTCATATCATCTTATTATTTAGAAGTAAAAATGTTTTAATAAATAAAAAATAGTATTGATAACATAATTTATGAAAATTAAAGACTAAAATTAGTCATATTTTGATCCAACAGATCAGAAATCAACTTGGATAATATGCCCAACTTAATTGAAGTGAGCATATTGGTGAACACACAATTAAAAATAAAACAGATAATGTAAAAACTGAAACTGATAAGATTCACACTTTTTTGTGTCAGTTTTTAAAACTTGATATATTTTGGAATTGTCAACACACTAACAGACATGTAACAAAGTTTCACAAATTTTAAAAGCAGTTTTGAGAATCTGTTACTTTGTATATAAGTTAGGGAAAAACAATAAAAATGACCCATTTTTTTACTGTAACTATTTTGATGAAATTTAAATAATATAAATATATAAAAACGAGAAAGTGTATTCCAATCATACCACAAAATCACTTTCTTTTTAACTTGAAATTTCTTCATTTTGAATTTGACTTTAATGGGCAGTATGCAAATAAAACTCTCCCATACTAATGATTGAGGAAAGAAGCACAGCTGCAAATGACATACACCCAGTACCAATAATAAAGATTTTAAAAGAAATATTCATATTACCTGAGGTTTTACTGACTAATGCTGCTCCATTATCTGAAGTGAAGAAGACAAAAGTATTATTTTCAATTTCAAGTTCTTTTAATGTGTTCAGAATTTGACCCACACCATAATCAAGCTCCATCACAGCATCCCCATACCTTGAAAGGATCAATGATCATGATATATTTCAAAAGGAAATGGTTTTTAAATATGCTTTAATATGAGCAATATACACATAAAACAAACAGTAATATAATATTTTAGATATTTAAATTGGTATGGAATGAGAAATCTAGTGTGCCAGATATTTTTAAAAAAACATTCAAAAGTAATTTACTATTATTATGTATTCAACTTTATAAAAAAATGTTATAATGCATCGCAAAGAAAGAATCAGATTTAAAAATGCATTAAAAATTGGTAATAAACGAATGCTACCAGATGGATGGAACAAGTCTAATTTTTCATTACAAATAGCAGTAGATAAAAAATAAAGGAACCAAATACAGAAGGAAAAAAAAAGAATAACAACCGAATTAATATCACCAAGTATAATAGATTAGTTTATTAAAAGACTTGCACAACTTATAAATCTGTGTGTGTGTTTTATTTATTTATTGGTTTTTTTACCTAAAGTTCTTCTTTCAGGTTCAGTATGGTTTTTTTTACTATCAAAGTCTAAATGAAATACCCCCACCCCTCCTAATATAGTCTTTCCTGATTTTCATACAAATAAAATTTCTAGTTATTTCCCAGTTCTTTAAGATGGATAATATAATTAAACCCATTCCACAGAGGTTTCTATGAACAACTTTTAGGAATGAATACAATTTACTTACAGTCCTCTTCGACTTTTTCCAAGAAAATCTCTCGAAGCATAACAAGCAGCATGAGAGGAATCAGGTGTCCAATAAAGAAAGAAAGGCTTGGGTGATGAACTAGCATTTTTAATAAAGTTCACAGCTTCCTACAAAGTAGTTAACTTGAGGAACATAATTATCATGCAACCTTACAAACATATTAAAATGTAACATAATCGGCCGAATGAGTAAAATTATTAAAAATATTTACTCTGTTCAAAGTACACAAACAAAGCATATACAGTAAATAAAGCATCTTATTTAGAAGAAAAATACACCATATACTTCAGAATATAAGCCGATCAGAGTATAAATTGAGATTGCATCTTTTCTTCAAAAATTTACTCTAAATTCAAAACATGTACAAAAGCCAAACTGAAGAAAAAAAAATTTCTAAGATTTTCAAAGGTTACTCCGAGGGAGAAAATGATGTCAGACAGTTGGAATATTTTCTTATCAAATTGCTGTAAAGTAAAATGCCAGATACTGACAATGATAGTTTTATTTCTAGTAATCCTATCTCAAGCTATCACATTTTTCTTCATTCATTTGTTATCTTTTACTTTTTGCACAAATCATATTTTGTGCACAATTTGTTTTGTCTGGAAGACAAGCTGTAAGAGAAATTTGTACAGGGCACGTGATTGAAAACATACGTTACAAGCTCTGGAGGAAAAATTTACTGCATGATGGTCATATGCATTTAGGTATCCAAATGAGTGAGTGTGAATTTTACAAATTATTTAAAGATTTGGTTTCAAACACAACTTTTGAAGAATTTGAGTGACTTTTTTCTCTTTGGGAATAAGAACTCCATTCAAAACACCCAACAAGTTAAAAGATTAAAATTGATTGCACATGGCTAATAGAAAATCCTAAAATGCTCACAAAATAGTAGTTTTTCCTAAATTACACATTTTCCAAGATTGGCAGATTTATATATAAGCAGTGACACTCTTACTTTAATTATAAAAAAGTTACTAATTTTTTCAACTTATATAGAAAAATATAAGGTATGCAATTTCCCTTAATATTAATTTAAATTCTAATCTTGTTTCTTTTTCTTAAACACCAGCATTAATTCTTTTCCCGTATTGAAAAGAAAACCTGCATTTATTTGCGATTCCAAGAAAAAAATAACTGAAAAACTCACACTTGTCTTACTTTAGCAATTGCCCAGTGCCAAACATTTTCCTCCAAACCTCCTACACAATTTATAAAAATATAAATAACAGTACTTATCACCACAGTCAAATTTTTGCAATGTGAATCCTGTTATGATGTAACAGCTAAAGAGAACAAAATAGATTCTTGCTCACATATTCTACTTAAAAAAGAAAATAATCAGCGAGATTTAGATAGAAAATGGCACAATTCATGTAATGCAAATCTGGCTGTGGTTGAGTGCTGCTGGTTTAGATAGTTCTAAATATAAGATTAATGAGGTCCTTGCCCATAAAAATTTTTTGTTTAAAATAGTTGAATTTTTTCTTTCTGAAGACAAAATATTTCATAAAATGCCCATGAACAATTTGGGCACCCAGGCACTTAAAAGATGATAAACTTAATACTACTGGCCTTATATTAATTAAGATATTTCACCATTTTTAAAACATTGTGATGCATGTCAATTGAACAAAAAGAAAATGTAAAGAAATTTGGTCTTTTACATACTGTGCCCCCCTAGGTCAATCTTTTGAGTAATTTTCTATTTATACTGTTGGAGGATTTAACTATAACTCAACTAAAAAAATATCTGCACTTTTTAATTGATCATGCAATTCATTATGTACAGGGCTTTCCCTTCCAAAAAAGAAAACAGAAATTTAAACCAATTGCCAAAAGCAAGTTTTCCAAATTCAAGTACCAACTAAATTGTTTTATGATAGAAATAGGGTTTCATCCAAATTTAAACTGTTTCTTAAAAGTCCCACATTCATGAACAGTTTCTCATTACCTGCTGAAAGATATGAATGTTAATCAATCCATTGTGTAACCAAATTAAAATGTAAATTCAACCAAAATCCATAGGATTAAACTTCTAAAACAAGTAATAAATGTGAATATAATTTAACACCTCATTCAGTTACAAAATTTCCCTATGCATATTTGTTATTTGGCAATTTACCTTATACCCTTCCATTAACCTAGAATTAGTTTTATCCTCCAGCTAAAGAAACCAAGAAATTTTCAAAAAATGCTACAATAAAGGTATAATGGTTATAACAAAATGAAACACAATGCTTGTTTCATTGATTCTTTGTTTAAATCTAGTGACATTGTAGCATATGAAGAATTTAACAACCCAAATTGAAGAAGCTTATCTCCAGTTTTTTCAGGTTCTTGCGGAATGGAAGGAAAATTGTAGCAAAATCTCTTAATATTAATTTAAATTCTAATCTTGTATATTTCCCTTAATCTTTATTGGATATATCATTTTTTTTCTAAATGTCAGTCTTATTCCTTATCCCATGTTATAAGGAAATTGTATATTTAGAGATTATCCTAGAAAAAGAATATCTTAGTAGTTTACACATGTTTTACTTTAGCAACTTCCTGGTGCCAAACTTTTTCCTTCAGTCGTCAACACAGCTTCTAAAAATAACTACTTTACTCTTTTACTTAAGCATGTGTTTATATAACATTCCCTTTATATTTTTTTGTATCAGACTTTTGGGTTTTGTTTAAATTATGTAAATAAATTCTTTGTTTCCTACTAGCCATTTCTTTGTAATGACTACATTTAACAAAAATGAATTAATTACATGTTTTTAAATATATCAGAGAGTAAAAATCTAAATAAAGGGCTCTATTTTGCAAGATATTAAAATATTAAATTAATTTTTACTCATTCTGCAATAGAAAGAAACATTTACACGTTATACATAAAACATAGTTTATATAAAATAATAAGACTTAACATAGAAATGCATATGTGTTTTGATGCAGAAATGCTTTAGAACTAATATATATTACCATTGATAAAACATAACACTTTTCATTCAAATGATCAAATTTTACGAGTAAAAATTAAAACTTAGTAAAAATATTTTACTTTACCTTTTCAAGTACTTTTTCAATGATTTTGAGGTTTTATCCAAATTAAAAGATTTATATTTTCTAAGCTCCATGCTGTTTATTAACTGAAGGGGAAAAATCTCAAAATGGTTTTTCTGCTAGTTTCAAAAATATTTCTCTAACAAGTGTAAAGTAAGTATGACATAGTTTAACTGTTGCTTGTTATAAATAATTTCAAAAATAAGAATGTTCACTAGATTTGAAATAAGAATGTAATTAAGAATATGAAAAAATAAAAACTCACTTCAATCACATCAAAATCATAAATATGAATAACTTGAAATATCATACAAATTTAATTTCAAAATTTAAAAAAATAATTTTTGAAGTTCCACTTACAGATATTAATAGTTTCGTGAAGTTAGATTCTCCTGTTTTTAAATTTATTTTGAAATCTTGATAATATCTGGAAAAAAAATTAAGTATAACAAGACATTACTGACATGCCTTTATTACCATCTTAAGAAATTTATTCCACAGATTTATGTTTTTGTTTTGAACATTTAACTTTAAAAAAATTAAATATGCATATTGAAAAATATATTTTCATTTTAAAAATTTTTGAAATTTTTCATGTACTAGCAATTAAAATGCACAGCATAATATTCTAAAAATATATTTAACAGTATTTATTCTTTCATAACTATAATAGCTAATTATTTAATTTCTATTTTAACACTCACAAATGTTATTTAATAGCAAATAACATTTTTTTTTAATTCAAAGTTTAAGAATATTTTAATTGAATATTTATCAAATTGTAATATCATAATCTAACTAATATTTCATGCAGACTATAAATTATTTTAGCAAACAGGAAAAATAAGTAAAACAACTTAAAAATTAACAGAACAAAATAAATCCTAAAACTTTGGTTATTTATTTCAAAAATTAATTGAAATGTTTTGAATCATAGAATACATTGTGATATATCACCAACACTAACATCGATGTGTTCATGATTAATTCTGTTTAAAAAACAGGATTGGTTCAATCATTGCATATATTTTAATACTTATGCAAAATCACAAGATAAGCAACTCAATGCTTGCACAAATAAAAAGCATGAGACATGCACACAGGAAATTTTTTAATAAATCTTTAAAACCTGGTTTGAGATGAGTAGTTAAATGAATAGAAAGTAATGATGGAAAAGAACATAGCCTGACCTTTCGAGCATAAGCTTCCAAGAGTGGAATAAATTATAAAACATTTCAATATGAACTTACAAGAATTATTCACCAAACAAGTTAATAATCTTTAACTGTCAAACAGTTGAGAAAATTTGATATGTGTATAAACAAAAAAAGCAAATAAAATCTTAGCTGTAACCTTCCAATCATCTCATTATTTCTGAAAACTGGAATATCCGGAGTGCTTTTGCCATCATAAGGTCCAAAATGGCAATTGGCAGAACCAAACCACTCATCAAAACCATGTTGGAGAGGAAGATATTTATACTGATGTCCAAGGTGCCTGTAATTGATTCTTTTATCATTCAAATTAAATATTTTACAAACAAAACAGCTTTTCAGTAATGAAAAATTTCAACAGTTATATTTTTTAAAACATAAGAAAAGTTGGTTACCATTTTCCTACTATTTTGTTATAATATCCAGCTTTACTCAATAATTCTGAAAATAATATTTCAGATGTTATTCCACCATCTACTTCCTGGGGTGTATAAGCTGAAAGAAGTAAAATACCACATCTTTGAATTTATTTTTCAATCATTTCCAAAATTTCTTTCCAACAATACATAAATAAAAATGAATTAAAGGTAAAATGAAATTAAAAACAACAACACATAATGAAAATAATTTAAAATCTCAAATATCTTGATTAAGATTAAGTAATTTTTTATTTAAAATTTTTCTATTTTGAGAAATAAATTTCAAGCATATTTCTCAACGCTGAAATCTTTTTTAAGCATATAAATTTTCAAGATAAACATAAATAAATTTACATACTTACTAAGTACATATACATTTATTTATATTTATCTTGAAAAAAATATAAAATAATCATGGGAGGAAAAAAAATTTTCACAAATAAATAAAAAGTTGCATTGTTTAGTCTTCAATAGTTTTGTAAATTAAGAAGAAAAAAACCCCTATATTTTCTGTATTTAAAATTAAAATTTATTGTGACAAAAGTAGCCTGATGGTAAGTATAATTGCAAAATGTGGTTAAGATTAAGTACAAAAATATATTGTAATGTCGTGAGTAGTTAGCAAACAAGAAAATTTGTCACAGCCTCATTTTAAAATTAAAGCAGTATTTATTTGCTTCATAGGTTACTAAAAAGTCCAATAAATATGCCAAGCCGGGCAAACAGTCTATTTCACGGGAGTTCAATCCTTTTTCCGAAAGGCACTTGCTATTCCCTTTTCTTTTCAGGGCTCCTATCCAGTTTTCTCCTTCCAGGGCTCTACATCAAGTTTTCCACATCCAGGGCTCTCCTCTCTGTCTCCCTCCAAGGCTCTCTATCTGTCTCACTCCAGGGCTCTCTATCTGTCTCACTCCAGGGCTCCATATCTCCTCAAAATCAACCCCTTCTAAACACAAGGGGCAGGTCCACAACACACCCCTTGTCTTTCTCATTGGCAGGCCAAAAAAGGTCTGCCCTTGTCCCCGGGCCACATTCGTCTCCTATTTGTGCGGCAAACACAAACACATTCCTGATCTGTCTGGAATCTAAGGGCACCATAATTCTCATCTATCTTCTGAACACTCTTATTCATCACACCACCTGGGTTTTATAACCCCATTTTCTCGGAACCGGCTTTCATACAGGCTTCGCCTATATGTCAACCTATTGTCACCGGCTCTCTTTAGATATTGCAACTTCCAGACTCGATGTCTGCGTTTGTCCGAGGTCAGACAATAAACAATGACCCTATAGCCACGTGCTCTTGTCACATAACGACTGTTTGGAGCCATAAAACTTCGCAAGAATAGATGGGTGAGGTTCACCCCGATCGAAGACGTCACAATATCAAAAATTAGCAATTGTAACTGCAGCAATCAAAAGTTTAGACAGGAATATTTACAGGAATTTATCATCTGGGTAAGGAAAAAAGGTTTTAATATTTAACACGCAGAAGATAAGCAGTTGTGTCTCTCTCTCTACTAAGGGTTAATTTTTTTTTAAATACAAAAACAGCAAATTTTTTAAGTAAATTTTTCGATTTAAATCTTTTGAGTAAATGATATGTTTGATATAATCATACATAAAATTTTCATATTAAGGCTATTTTAAGTTCATTGAGTTAATGATCTCTCAATTTTGATCTGATCAGTTTTATCTGCTCTATTTAAAAATACATTATCTTCCTCAATATGATGATTCATTTAAAGTTCTTTGTTCATTGTTATCAACTTGGGAGAAGAGTTTTTCAAAATATTAACATTTACAAGTCAATATTTCAAACAAAAGGAGAATCGTCTTTTAAAGAGATAGGCTTGGTTCAAAATTAATCCATGGAGTTCCTTCTCTTTCTGAATTCCATATGGTTGGTCAAAAGCCATAAATATCAATCACTTGATGGAACTTGCTTGCTTTCAGATGTGGAGGTCATAAAATTTTTCTTTTTTCTCTCTTAAATTCTGAACCCAAAATGCACCCACTGTTCAGCAGGTAAATAGCATATTGCTATTGTCTAAGGATACATATATATATGTATGTATATGTATGATACATGCATTATTTTACTACAATTTTGGACGAAACTCAAACAAAACTATATACTTGTTCAGTTTACTATTTACAGACTTGCTGTGTGGTTGAATTTACAAGTTTATGTATTTGCTATGTAGTATCGTGTTCTCAAACTTAAATAAAACATATTGAAAGTAATATAATTTGGCTTTTTAATAATTTTTTGACAAAAAATTCTTCTTATCTTATAAGAACCTGAAATGAATAAAAAGAAGAAAACTTAATGGTTATAATAATGATGATGTTAGCGATCAGGTTGATATCCTACGAACTATTTTACATAGTGTATAGCAGATAAGTAATATTCTTTTAAACATTTTATTGTTAGTGTCTGTAAATTTTGAAATTGTTAAAAGTGTACCGCAACAAAAAAAAGGGTTGAGAATCACTGAACTAGATATATAAATTCTCATACACTAAGGTAAATTTAAAAGTTTGCATATACAAGAAAGTAATAAAGATGCTGTAAAAATTTATAATAGATAATCATCAAGTTAATTAATACTTTAAAACTTTTAAGGCTTTTTTTTTTTGTAGAAACTTTGAAAGCTTTATAGATACCATGTATTTAGAGATGAAATTTAAACGAAAAAAAGAAGAAATCTTTCCTCCCCAAAAGTGTTAAATAGCACCAGTAACCCTTTTTAAAAGGATTGATATATTTCCCCGGTTTTAGCGTTTTTACCATAAATGCAACCTACCAACTTTTAAAAATTACAAAGCATAAAACAATGCATGAATGACATTTCAACAAACTAATGTTAATGCATCATTTGAAACTTAATAAAACAATGCATGATACACGAACATTTTTAAAAATAATACAAAGTAAATTTCACATTAAAGATATTTTGGTAAGAAAACTATTTGGAAAAAATTACTTTTATATTGACTTATTTATATAAACCTATACACTGAGGTAAATTTATAAGCATGTACATATAGTTACATACAAGAAAATAGTAACTTTACAATAAAGATATTTTTGTACAGTAAAATAACTCAACTTTTAAATTATATTTATAAAAATAAAATTACTACAAATATAGAAATCAACAAGTTAGAATAGGTTGACATCAAGACAATGACCAAACAATAACCATTGAGTACATGAATGATTAAAAAATTTTTAGGTTTCTTAATTGAGCAAATGCTTTACAGATAGAATATATGTATGAGCATCACATCAACCTTTAAAGGTAAAGAAACAGCACTCTTCAGTGATACTCCCATAATTAATAATTAATTCACCCATTAATTTTTTTTTTTTTTTTTTTTTTCTTTTGGGAATTTAAATTTTTCAGAAGAAAAAATTTTAGATTTTCAAAATTTTTGGGAAAAAAGGTCACTTTTTTTAAAAAAAACCCCGGACCTTTTTCGGATCAAAGACCACAATGGGATATAATATGCAGTTTCTTTATTGCCATTGGATGCTACTGTAAAATGATCTTGTTTCATGCAATTAATCACATGTTCTTTTCTAATAAGAGCTAGTTTATTAATCACACAAGATGTTTTAGTCCTTCTAGATCCCTACAGCTTGGAAACACCAGATTTTGGAAATATATTCCGAAAAAGAAAACTGGCATCTGAAGTCAAAAGGGGATCATGATGTTCTACAAGAAAAAATAACATCTGACTAAATGTCCTCCTTGATAAAACAATCCCCAATTTTTTAACAATTGCTTCCCGACTTATTTGTGATGGGCTTTGGAGTTTTTACATAACAGGCAATACAATATTGGACACCATGAGAAATGCCTATGTCAATATGACACATCACAAAATGTATATTCATCCTCCTTTTAGGGATGTGGTAATACAATCAAAATACTTTGTATAACATTTTTTAATACTTAGATATATTGCAGACCAATGTTGCCAAATGGAAAGACATCATCAACTAAAAACAAAAAGGTTGTCAAATGCTGTTACAATTATTGTATTTAAACATAACATATGCAGAAATTGTTCCCACTATTGGCTGTTTATCAGTGCATTTGGTAATATCTTTTGATTTGACAAAATTGGCCAAAGGTATAATACATTAGTACCAATTCATTCATACTTTTTAAAGTATATTTTGCCTTTGTTAGAAAATGTGGAGAATGGAAAATCTACAAAAATAAATCCTTCAGCTATACAAAGTGTATAAATTACAAACACATGCAAAGCACAAAATGAGTCAAGTTCCCTCAGAGGAAGAAATAAAATAATACTTCATTTAACAGAACCATAGCTACAAATTTTAGAAAATAATTGCTAAAAGTAATGTATACATAATGGATATAACCAAAAATAATGGTAACCATGTTCAGATAGTGGTACCTGTTATCGGAATAAATTCTAATCAAATATATCTGTAACTCAAAAACAAATTCTCTACAAAACTTATTCAAAGGAGAAAAAAATTACAAAATATGTACAAAGAGCAGGAAAATATAAATAAAGCAAATAATATCTTTTACATTCAACTTACCATTCCGGGCATGAGCGTTATCAGTGTAGAAACCATTTCGAATGGGAAGACGTCCAGTAAGCAGGGCAGCCCTAGCTGGAAAAGTTAAAATAAAAAAATTGAAACATTGCATTATCATTAGAGATAGGTTATTAAAGTACTTATTAAACTTATTAAGATGTGACAAAAGTTAAAATCTATGTTTAAATTATATGATTTATCACAAAAATTATAAACATAATCAGTGATAGAAAATAAAGATTTTCCTTACATGGTGAACACAACGGATTTGCTGTGTAAAAATCTGTCAGCAGAGTGCCTTGGCTGGCCATTCGATCAAGATTTGGAGTTTCTTTATTTGGCTCACCAAAAACACCAAGATCCCCCCAACCCATCTGTAAACGAAATTTACAACTTAAACAAAAGATAATGAAACAATCATCTTCACCATTTCTATAAATGCACAGGATAAAAAGAATAAGTTTGTTTTGGGGTTCAAGTAATGGTTACAAATAACAATAGATTAATATTGTAAAGGACATACTTCCACCCTTTTATTTAATTGATAAGGTTGTTGAGTAGAAATATCACAATTTAATTAAATTTTTTTCATGACCACACGATAAAAATATCAAGGTAACCATATTATGTTATCGCCCATCTTAGAGAACATAAACTCAACTTGGCACATAACACTGATATCAAATTAGCAGCCATTTTTTTTTTCCTTTTTTTATCATTTTACTTAAAGGCTGTGTAGAATTCTTATCACAATGCCTGATTGTCAAAGTGAATTATATACAAGTTTCAGTTAAAGTGTAGTATAAGGGAGGGGGGGCCTTCGCGATGTCAACTTCTTTTGAAGACCAAAATCGATTGCCAAGCTACCTCGCTTAGTGATAGGTATCTGGAAGCCAGAATTACCGAATTCGGGTTGAATCCTAGGAGGACCAACTTATGTCAACAAAATTTTGGTGATAAACTTTACAATATGGCAACCCGGCATAATTAAGGGAAATAGTAACCCTACTTAGACCGAATTTTTTTTAGTTATTCAGAATTTAGACAACGGTCATTTTCAATGGTCTCTTGACGAATGTGCAAGAGATTTTTCTAGAAAGCTGAAAGTGAAGGAATGAATGGATTTTTTTTCGAATGAAACAACTGTGGAAATAATGTTTATTAAAGACAAAAAGGGGATGCATTGATAAACCAAGTTTTTCTTTTTTGAAACTTGATAAATGGATATCTTTTCTTTTGAATGAAAGAGATAAGAAAGAAATGATTGCTTCGTGAATGAGTGAACAATTGAAAATATTTCAGTATGGACCATGTTTTCTTTGTAAAAACACGATGAATGGATTTTCTTCTGAATAAAAGGTAAGAAATTAATGATTATTTTTGTATGAATCAAGAATTCATAGAATCTTGGTATGGATATCCAAAATTTGTATTTAATTTCTTATTTGAAGTTTCTTATGTTGTCCATTTTGAAAATCATGTTTTTATGACGTTTTTCGTCTCTTAAGGCCACTTTGAAAACCATGTTTTTCCCTCCTGTTTTTGTCTCTGACATCATTTTGAAAAACATGCTTTTTGACCATTTCATCACCCCTCTCGGAAACCTACGGTTTTCAAGGATTTTTCGTCTCTGACGCCATTTTGAAAAACATGAGTTTTTCAATTTGGTGCCAAAATAGAAGTGGGCTGCGCTAGGAATTTACCAGAATTTGTTATCTCATCATGATATCTATATAAAAATCATCAAATCCAAAGAAAAATTGTCAAATCCAAAGGGCCCCTCCCCCTATACTACAATTGAGCCCAAGTTTCAAAGCTTTAAACTGAATTTAAAAAATTCTACACATATTGTATAAGCCAAATTTAAATTAATCCTATTTTTGGAAAATTGTTTATAAATAATTATAATATATTTATATAAATAAAATAATGCATTATACTTGTATTTCTCCGAGCATATTTAATTGTGTGGTACATAGAAAGTAGGTGGTTTTCAATTAAACTCATGTTTATTCTGCATCATAAAGAGTTTTCATACCATAGATTTAAAAAAAGGAAAAGTTTTGAAAGCAGCTGATAATATATGAAAATGCAACAAGAATTTGAAACAATTCTGAACAATTTAAAACACATGCGATTTTTATACTTACATCATCCATTAACATTATTATTAAGTTAGGAGGCTTTCTTTCATTACTTTCTGCAAAACTCAAAATTATGACCATTATGATTATGAAAACCATGAAGATGCTTTGTAATACCATTACTTTCATGATGAACCTGATCTAAAAAACATTAAAAAAATAATCCGATTTAAAAATTTAAGTAGCAATAATTTTCATACGCATAATATACCTATAAATGGAAGCTTATTACGAATGAAAGCAAAGATTGTGAATAGTTTAAAAAGTTATGTGCGCTTAATTATCTAATCACAAGATAATTCATTATTTTGAAATGTGCTCTCCTTCTAAATAACGTTAAAGGGAGTACGAAATTTTTAGTTGCTCTCGCTTCGGTAGTCATGAGAATAAAGCTTGCTTCTCATTGGTACATGTGTAATCATTCGATTATTTCGGGTTGTCTGGTTTGGCATTATAGCGTCTTTTTATTCCCTTAGGGATTCGTTAAAATATAAGAATTTTCCCCATTTGAAATAATTTCGGAAAGTTTTTCTAGCAAAATGCTTAAATGATAAAAAAATTATACGTGCTGCATTTTCTCGCATGTCTTAAAATAATAACCAGTTTTAGTTCTTTTTCATTTAACAAAAAATGAAATATTTTTCATGGATTTAATTTTTTTAAGAAACATTTATTTGAGCTCTCAAGTAAATGAACTAAATTTTGAATAAAAAAATAATTATACAAGTTTTTAATTTACTGTTATTAACAATGTTTTGAAAATAAATTATATTTTTCAAGTTAAATTCTCACGTAAAATATAAAAAAGTAAATTATAAATATGGAAAAATGTCATACTCTACCCCATTGGGAAAATATATATATATTGGTAATATTATGGGGCTTTAAAAGTGTGAATGAATATTTATACCGAATTGAAGTTTCATATGAATTGATATTTAAAAATACGTATATATTAATTCAGTTTCTGTTATGAAAATAAGGTTATTTGTTTTTACGTGGGAAAGACATTTAATCTTACATTTTGAACTAATCCGTCCAATATTCTATTTTCTTTTAATTTTAAAATTAAATTTATTATTCAATTTTTAGCTCTTATAAACTAACCTATATGAAAAAAAATTTAATTAAATAAAAGGGGGCCAAAAAATTTTTTTAAACTTCAATTTTTTCTATAAAATTTAATTTTTTTTGACTAAAAAAAACTAAAATTTTTAAAATTGAAATTTTTTTTATATCTGCAACTTGTTTTTAATGAAATGATAAAATTTTTTTAAAATAAACTTTTTTTTAAGAATAAAAACGTAACAAAATTAAAAAAGTTTTTAATTAAAAAATTAACTTGTTTTAAATATTGTTTTTTTCATTTGCAGGGTTTTTAGGCCACAACAACTTTTGCGTTTTGGTAAAGATATAATGTTTTTTTTTTATTCTCTGATTTTCCCCCATTCCGTGTTTTGTTTTTTTTTTTTTTTTTTTTTTTACGTAAAAATCTCACCAAATATGTTCTAGGGGCTAAATAAAGGATTGAGGGGGTTTTTAAATTTGAGGAAGTTAAGAGTATGGGGCACATTGAGACAGGGGTTTTTTCATTATCCGTTAAAAAAAAAGTCTTTTTTAATATCCCTTTTGGGGTAAAATTTAAAATTTCTTTAAAAAATTTTAAAATAGAGTCATGTTTAAATTAAAAAAAATTACCAAATTATTTCATTCTGGGGCCCGATTTAACCCCCACATAAGAACACTTCCACCTCCATGTTTTATTGTTCCAACTAGATTTGGGGTTGTTTAAAAAAAAATTAAAAAATTAACAAATTGATTGGTATGGCAGAAATTAACATTTTTGTTCCGTTTCATAATAGCTTGTAAAAATAAAAAAATAAGAAGTTTAATCCCAGGAATTTATGTGGAACAAAAACTCATCCACGTTCAGCAATGAAGTGTAGGTGTTTGCGTGGAGGTGTAAATTGGCCTCAAAAATAGGTAATTTGGTATTTTTTGTTGATATTGTGAATCATGAGCTCTATTTAAATATTTTAAAGAGAAATTTTAAATTATCCACTCAAAATTTGGATACTGGAAACGACTTCATTTTTTAACAGGATAATGACGCCAAGCGCACTGCTCTCAATGTACGCCACTGGTGCCTCTATAATTGTCCCCAAATTATGAAAACACCTTTCAATCACTTTATTTAGCCCAATGGAACATATTTGGTGAAATTTTGATGTAAAAAAAGAAAACATGAAAAATAAACACAAAATGTGAAGTAAAACAATAAGCACAGAAGAATGGAAGAAAATCGATGCAGAAATTACAAAAAAACGATTATATCTTTACCAAGATGCTTAAAAGTTGTTGTGGACACTAAAAGATATCCTACTAAGTACTAAATTAAGAAAGAAATACAATATTTAAAGCTAAGTTGAGATTTTTGTTAAGTGTACGAAGACTTTTGTGGCGTAATTTCTTAGTTACTTTTTGATTATTAATTTCTTAAAAAAATAGTTATACTATTTTTAAAAAAATAATTACATCATTTCATTAAGAACAAGTTGCAGATATCATAAGAAAATTACAATTACAATATTTTAGTTTTTATTAGTTGAAAACATTAAATTTTATAAGAAATTGCAAGTATACGAACACTTTTGTGGCCCAGTGTAGTTATCTTTAATAAAGTGCAATAAATAAACTGATTCCTAGGCTGTTACATAAAAACATTTATTAATATTTTTTGTACATTTTTAATGTTTTTCTCTTGAACAAATAATAAATAAGTATTGTTCGAGTTACAAAAAAAAAACTGTGCGTGTCTGCTTTGACGCACGACTGGAGTTGACTCTTTAAGTACGGTTGTCTGAATATGTAGTAGGCAAACGGTAAATAAATGGTTCTCATACTATACTGGAAGTTTGCATGCATTTTAGATATTCTATTTACATTTTTCTCATTAATTCGGTAAAATAATATTTATATAGAATAGTTATGCTACATAAATATAGTATATTACTCATAATATATGGGTACATCGTTAAAAAGGTTGATTTACGAATCGTGAAAACATTGCATCAATGGTTGTACCATACCTAGTCATCCCAGTGCAGAAATCCAAATTAAGCTCTTATTTTAAAAACTTTACTATTCTAATCCCTCATCTTTATCTAAATCAATACTGAAATCACCACCAAGTATGAGAAGAAGTAAATGATACTGTTTCTTCAGTAGCTTAGAATCCCGTTCCGTATACGCTAAAGCTCATCTTAGTTATTACATTATATATACTCGTATATATCTTTATATTTAAAAATCCCGTGTCAAGTGTTTGTCTGCTATGGACTCCGAAACTACTCAACCGATTAAAGTGAAGATAAAAACTCTCGATTTAACGAATAATAATGCCCGAAATAACGAATTGTTTCAGCAGCTAGAATTTTTTCTTTATTAGTTTGCGTCAGAGAAAATGCCATATCCTATTTGTCTGGAACACAAAAACTTTTCTTGTAAGCAGCAAATTTCAACGGGAACGGGTGAAGACTTTTACGGGTGAAGACCTTTACGGGTGCAGATGAGTCATAAGCGTAACCTGTCGTTTGAATTTTGAATAGGATAAGAAATTACTTTCTTGTCTCATCTCAATCCACAACGCATGGGATATTTTAAGATTTTAACGATTATGATACATTTTATGACGGACTGCTTATGCTGCAACTGAAAGTGAAAAAACTGCTCACATTTGTCAGAACCAATAAATAGTGATTTTGATGCAGAAATCGATAATGAAACTCCTACCAAAACACTTACATTTTCCAATGTTTTTCTGAAAACATACTTCTTTCTTAGACAGCAGGATGTGAATGATACAGTATTTTCATCTCTGCAAAAAGTTGAAAAATAACTCTTTCAATTCGGAAATCAAACAGATTTTCGAATTCCTATTAGTCAGTCTTAAAATTTCCAATTAACTGGTGCGTAATAATTCCCAAACAATATTTTTAGCTGTTGAATAAAAAGTGTGTAATATCTAATTGTGGGTATTTTTTGTGTAGTTGCTTATAGAATTTCTGAAAAAGGTAAGTGCAAAAAAATTTATATTTTGTTTGGACCACGATATTACGAATAACCTCAAATTAATGAACAAAATGTTAGGTCCCACTGAATTCGTTAAATTGGAGTCCAACTATTTCTTCTATTTGTAGACAGGAATGGTGAGTGCTATTATTATTATTATCATCAGGGCCGGCTCTAGCAGTTTTACCGTCCCCGGACAAAAATGGAAAATGCACCCCTCCCTCCCCTCTCTAAAGCAAAACATTATAAGTAAAAATGATAAATTGTTCACATAAATACGCACCGATAAAACTTGAATAATTCAGCGAACAAAAAGGCAGCATAACAATATACACTCATGGGCAAAAAAATTAGCGCACCAAGAAGGAGTCGTCAGAATGAAACAAAATTTTACATACGCAATGACTACTTTGATAAAAGTAAATGATAAGAAAATCAAAGAAAAAGGAACATTTATTTCAGAGAAAAAAGCAAAAGAACGGAGGATTTAATACCCTGTTGAGTCCCTCTAACGCGAATGCACGATGCGATATGATCGGGCATTGAGGCATATAACTTCTGTATGATGTCTTGAGACATTTCGTTTCATATTTGTTGTAACCTTGCCTCTAGTGCGATCAAACTCGTGGGATGCCCAACTCGCCATCCCAAATGATTCCAGATATGCTCGATTAGAGACAAATCAGGGGATCGGGCAGGCCAAGGAAGGGTAGTAACAGTGCGGCGATAGTATTGTGACACTATTGCCGTGTGAGGCCGAGCATTGTCAAAAAATGGCTCCTGGGAGCCGTTGCATGAGTGTCAACACATATGGTTGCAGGATGCCATGGACATACCACTGAGCTGTCATGGTTCCTACTGATTCATACTATGGGTGACCGCGTATTGTAGGCGATGGCAACCCATACCATCACACCGGCTGTGAGAGCGGTGTGTTGCTGTAAAGCATAGGCAGGATTGAGGCGTTCACCAGGGCGTCTCCACTCACGAACACGATATTAGGTAAGAAAAGCCGATTCCGTTGTAAAGGCGGCGAACGCGGCGCAGAGTTGTGTTACTTTCCTCCTGTAGCTGGGTTGAGTTGTTTCCCTCCTGTTGCTGGGTTGAGCTGTTTTCCTCCTGCTATGGTTTTGGTTTTCTAGTTGATGGGGGGAGTTGAGTTGTTTTCATCCTCCTCCTGAATTGAGTTGTTTTCTCCTGTTGCTGAGTTGAGTTCTTTTTTTTTAAATGTGCAAAAAATTGAAGTATAGGAATCTTAAAAGTGCTCAAGGCGCCACCTATTGATTAAACTATACACTGATTATAGATTTTAAAATGATTGAAGAAAATAACATTCAAATAAAAAAAAATAACAATAACAAAATGTCTCCATAGGACAATAGTTTTTCAGTTACGCTAATCATTGTCCCATGAAGGCATACAGACCTGAAGAAAACTTATGCTTGTAATCTAATGAATTGAATTTTGCAGGCGGAGCAAATTGCAGGCGAAGCAGATGGCGATATTTCTTAAAATCATTTTCTTAATTAAAATAAAATTTAAAAAAAATATTTCATTTATATTATTTTAATAATTTGTAAATTTTAATTCAATATAATGATTACACATACACAGTAAAGATACAAAGTAAAATTGATTATTCAGAAAAACGTGACGTAGTATACTCGTAATCAGCGCGAACGGGTTACAATTTAACATGTCTCAGCTTGTCTGATCTATATTCTGCAAGACGGCGACTGAATTCTACGTCAGAAATTATCTCAATGCTTAGAAAGGATGGCGACAGTTTTTTAAATAGTTTTCTGGAAATAATCTTTTTTTGAAGATAAACATTTTTTATTATTAAAACCTGTAAATTATGTAACTGAAGAATTTTTTGAAAATCTTCGCTTAGATATTATTTTTAAGTAAAGACCATTATATCCACCTGATTGTTTTTAATTATTATGAAGAATCAGTTTAAAAATATTGTACAAAGATTTTACTCTAAGTTTCACACAGTATTTTGTTCCAAAATTTTTTGTTTCTATAAATATGAATATTTTTTTTATATCCTTAATTTGAGTTAATATTATTTTTATTGTTTGTTAGTTTCATTTTTAAAATAAAAAAAGAGTATTTTTTTAATATATATTTAAAACAAATTATCTAAGAATGTTTAAACATAAATTATATTTTTAATACATTTCATACAAATGTAAGAAAAAAAACTTTATATAAGTTTAAAAATAATATTTTTATATTAATTTTCCACAGGATTTTGTTTTAAAAATTTTGTTTCTATAAATATGAATAATTTTTTTATATGCTGAATTTGTGTCATTTTTTTTATTGTTTGTCAGTTTAATTTACGTTGAAATAGTTTCACATTTTTAAAAATAAATAAGAGTATATATATATATATATTAAGAGATTATCAAAGTATGTACAAGTGATATTTTAAATGTATTTCATATGAAAGTGAGAAAATTTATGCTCATGTTTTTAAACTTAAAGATTTGCCTTTCCCAAAAAGTATAAATTGCATAACTATGAACTGTAATAGTCATTCAATCAAGTTCTTTTCATCGACCGCAATGTATCAAGATTTAGCGGCGTTTTACCGAAAATCACGAAGTTCCAAATAGCTTCGAGGTGTGGAGGCATTACATCGCTCTTTAAAGGAAATATAGTAAAAAGATGTAAAACATTGGTTACATCGCAGAAAGATGCTTACACTCTTCATAAGCCACCTGTTCACATAAGTTTCAGCGGAATCAGTGTTTGTAAGTGATATTGATCGTCAGTTTTCAAGCGGATTTAGCCGATGCCACAATGTTTATAGAAATTTAATAAAGGTTACTCAGTATTTGTTAACTTGCATTGATTTATTTTCAAAATTTGCTTGGTTTCCTCGAAAGATAAATTTGGAAAAAGTGTTAAGTCTGGGCTAGAAATTATTTTTAAGAAGCCTAAAAGTGTTGCAAACAGATGCCGGTAAGGAGTTTTTTAATAAAATAGTTCAAAATTATTTAAAAATCTGAAGATATAAGTTTTTTACAAATAAGCTTAGAAACTAAAAGCTAACATTGTCAAGAAGGTTTAATCGGACATTAAAACAAAAATGTGGAAGTATTTCACTTTGAATTTAACACTAAAAAATTACATCGACGTCATTCATAGAATTAATACACAGTTATAATCCACTCGTATCACCGTTCAGGTAAAATGGACCTGTTTCTGTAAGTAGGCATAACCAAGAAGCAAGGAAGTAATTAAAAAGAAAATTTATACGAGTGAGGTCACCAAGAAATAGAAACCTGAAGCCCTAGATTTAGGTGTGTAGTGTTGTACGCATTAATAAACAAAAACTTCCTTTGAAAAAGGATACGAACAAAACTGGAGAACTTTTCAGTTTATGAAATCGTGCAAAGGAATTCCGATCGTTAATAGATTAAAAGATTTACAAGGTGAAGGGAATTAAAGTTTCTTATTCACAAAAGCAAAGGAATTACAAAAGAGATTTAGCGTCAAACTCCTGGTTTCTATCCTGTAGAGAATGTTATCAAACAAAAAGAAAAAGGCAGAAATTACTGAATATTATGTTAAAGTTTTAGGCTATCCTGAAAAGTTTAATGATTGGGTGACTAATATTCAAAAAGTATAAATAGTTAAACGTTTTTTTATTACGGACTCATTTTCAAAATGTTTTTCTACGTAACATTACCTTCTGATAGTTCTATGCATTTTCCTTCCGAAAACAAATATCTCATTTCAAAACTCAATTACCCTCTCCTGTTTTGTTTAAATGGTGAATGGGAAGTGGGATTGTCTGAAATCATCTACCCTCAATTCAGCTTAGCCCAACGTAAAAATGAAACTAACAATTATTTTCGATACAAAGTTGTTGACGGCAATATCTCTTCAACTGTTAAAGAGGGAGACAATTGATGCTTAGGTTTCTTAAAAATAGAAACAATGTTTGATAGTATATCAAGCCGTACAGGCTTGCTTTACCCAAAATCTAATCCGAGTTCACCAATAAAAATACTATAAAAGCAAAAACAAACTGGTAAAATTAAATACAGAATTCAAAATTTATAGCCTTCACTTAAGAGAACTTAGGCGAATTGTTGGGATTCAAATGCAATGCAATCTTAACGGGTAACATGAAAAGCAGATTCGTTTGCTGATGCATGGTCTAATTTTCAGTTTTTACGTTTACGCCGATCTAATTTCACCCCAAATTGTGGGAGATACACAGGCTCCTTTATTGCGAATTGTTCGAACTAAAGGTCAAGACGGGGAAACGATTAACCAATATTATGATAGACCTCAATACTTACCTTTGGTGAGACACTCGTTTCAAACTATTCAAGCTGAACTGAGACTCAATTCAGGTGATTTTGTTCCCTTTGAAAGAGGTAAAGTGATCATAGTGCTTCATTTTCGCATGAGGCAAATACTATAAATAAAGCTATGCATTTCCCATACCCTCATTTGAAGATAAAAGATCAAGATGAGTGTACCATACGTTTGCTGTACTAAAAGATTTGAAGACCATTATGCAGGTCAAATAGGCTCGGGTCTGACTCATTACAAGGGCATTAATTTTCAAAAGGGCTATGGAATCGGAGGAATATTTCGTCGATTGTTTAGAGCAGCTTTACCTTTTTTAGTAAAAGGAGGTAAAATTATTGGAAAAGAAGTATTAAGGATAGGGAGTCGTGTTGCCTCTGATGTATTGTCAGGAGAAAATTTTAAAGAAGCTGTAAAAACAAGAAGCAGAGAAAGTGAGGGAAAGTTAGCTCAGAAAGCTATTGATAGAGTTCAGGCTATGGTAGGGAAAGGACAGTATAAAAGAAAGCGTAAGAAGCAGAAAAAAATAATTCCCTCTAAAGCACGTAAAGTGAGTGTACGTGACATTTTCGACTCGTAAAAATGGCATTTATTCTTAAAGATTCTCCTGAATGTGTTAAATCTTAATTGGAACTTTTCAACTTACCAGGAACTCAAACAGTTATTCAAGATGGGCAGTGGAAACAATTTCACCCTCTTTCTAACGTTTTCGATAACGCACCTGTAGAATTCCATATTTCTGGAAGTGCAGAAGATTACATAGATCTCAGTCAAACACAATTATACGTAAAAGCGAAAATAGTAAAAGTGGACAATACGCCTATTACTAAAGATACTATAGGACATGTGAATTTATTTCTACATTCAATATTTTCTCAAGTAGATGTATCCTTAAATGATCGCGTGGTTTCCAATTCCAGTAATACATATCCCTATCGATCTTATACTGAAACTCTCTTAAACCATGGATACGACAGCAAAACTTCCCAATTAACGGCTGAACTATTTTACAAGGATTCTGATGATGGTCTCAAGAAAAGAACCGAATTTTTTAAAAGATGCAACTGTAGACATGATTGGCTGTATACATTCGGATTTATTTCATCAAGATCGTCTTTTACTCAATTTAGTGGACTTGAAAATAAAATTAATACGAAGCAAGCCCGAATTTTGTTTGCAAGGATCTGAAGGATTTAAAGTTGTTTTGGATCATGTTTCTTTATTCATACGAAAAGTTCACGTGAATCCCGAAGTTATTCTTGGTCATGGGAAAACACTAGAAAAAACAAGTGCAAAATATTCCATTACCCGAGTTCTGTGCAAAGTGTATTCGATTCCTAAAGGCAGCATGTCTTTTATTCAAGATAACATATTTTCAGGCCAAATGCCGAAAAAACTTTTTGTAGGATGTGTAGATAATGAAGCTTTTCACGGAGCATTTTCAAAATCTCCTTATGAGTTTAAACATTTTAATTTAAATTTTATTGGAGTGTATGTGGATGGACAACCAGTACCTCACAATCCATTAGAACTCGATTTTTCTAAAGATCAATACATACGTGCCTATCAAACTCTATTTGTTGGGACAGATCGAATGGGTCAAGACAGAGGTATATTTATTTCTAGAAAAGAATATAAAGATTCAAATACATTATTTGGATTTAACCTCTCACCGGATTTATGTTCTTCAGGAGAACATTTAAGTCTGATAAAACATAGCAATTTGCGATTAGAACTAAAATTCAGCAAATCTTTAGAACAAACCATATGTGTTATCGTTTTCGCTGAGTTTGAAAATTTAATCGAAATAAACAAATCGAGAAATATCTTGTATGATTTCGGAAATTAAAGAATGGATGGAATGCAAATGTTTACAGTCTTATCTCAAGAGAAGGCTACGTCCCACTATTTCCAAGGTGTTTATTCTAGAGATACGCTTCCTTCTCTGCAAGAAAACATGTGTGCTATTGTAAATTCTGATGACTCATCACAACCCGGAACCCACTGGTTAGCATTATTTGTGAATGATAAAAGAGAATTAAATTTATGACTGACTCGTTGGACAACCTCCTGTATTCTATAACATTAGTACTACTACCTATTTAGATGTATTATGGAATTCCAAAGTGTTTCAGTCACCAACATCCAATGTTTGTGGACAATACTGTATTTACTTTTTATTCAAGCGCAGCCAAGGCTATTCTATGCATTATATTTTAAATCAATTGTATATAAATGATTTTCAAATGTATCAATTTGTAAAGAAGCGATATGGTGTAAGATTTGTGTTTAGAAAATAAAAAAATGGAATGAAACTAAATATTTGTGTCTTTTATTTTTTTCTATTATATTCTTTTATTTTTACCTCAAAAATTAATATATTTTTTTCTATGTTAATTTTCTTTTTCCCTCAAAAAATTAATATATATTTTTTTCCTATGTGTGTGTATGTGTATGTGTTTGATAATTTTTTCCCTCAAAAAATTAGTATAATTTTTTTTCCTATGTGTAATTTTTTCCCTCAAAAAATTAGTATAATTTTATTTAATCATCGTCTATTTGAAACTTTTAAATTTTATTAAATAAGTATATTTTCACCTGCAAAAGAAAACTGTTCAAATCATAAAGAGACATTTTTTTTTTTTTAAATCAAATGAGTATCCTTTATTTCAAAGTTTCAACCATGCATTTCTGCGAGCATACATTATTGGTTTTTTGATAATTTTGTTATTCTTATACAATTTTTTATTTACATCGAGATGTTTCGGTAAATTTACATCATTCAAAGCTTTTAAAAATACATATCTTCCTTCAGGTGTCGATTTTCGATTCCGTAGAAAATCATTCACGAGGAATGCAATATTACTTCCTGGAATAACAGTGTTTTTGTAAATAATTTCACCATCAGAATTCCAACTGAAAGATTCTTGAAGCTTTAAAAACTGGAAAATAGCTTTTGCTTTTTCCTTATATCTAGCTGGAACAATTCTAAAAATTTCGTCCTCAAACACTTCTTTTTCAGTCTTTACTACTGACTCCTTTAGATTTTCTTTTAATGATTCCGTTTCTTGATTTTCTGATACATATGTTTCAGTTGGAATTGATTCAGACTCTTTTCGATTTTCGTTAGAAAAGTGCGTATATTTTTGTAAAACTTGTAAATAGAGAACTGTTTTTTCTTCTTCCGTTAAATCCTTATTATGGAGAATGTTTTTCATGCGTTTATCAAGTTCTGATAAGTGTTCCGTTACTTTGTGACATAGCCATCTGTCGATAGCTATGTCTTGGGGTTTCCGCGTAAGTTAGAGGTGTGAGATTACTGGAAGGATGAGACATTCTATAATTCTTAATATGACTTTTATTAAGAATCTAACTTAAATTACTTAGATAACGAACAAACTTATATTAAGTGAGAATAAACCAAAGTACGCCGATTTAATTAAGTCAGATCGCGCAATTAGATCACTTATCAAAATATCTTATATCTGCCTAATCTCGATTCAATATTATACTAGCGTTCAGAATATAATCCTCCTACCTTGGTTGAAGACTCAACGATACAGATACTTTCAGGTAGACTGATGAGCTCGTGTGCAATAAAGCACCTTGTAAGATTAACGAGGGTGGGCGTCTCCGTGATTCCTGGGCAGCCGTCTAATTACACTTCTACCTATTCCGAACTAAGCTTTCTCTAACTTGCCATCCGTGCTCAGTAAACTTTCTATCCTTTTAAAGGTTATCTTATTTGCATTTTTGCTTCGTTTTACTTCTTGGATTTGGGTTGGAAAAGTTTTGCCATTAATCGTGTAGATCAAGAACGTAGGAGTTATGTTGTTAGAAGAAGAACGCGAGAGATGTCACAACCCCCTCCAAGAAGAAAACGTATTGATTTATTCGAGGGTTCTCCAACACCCTTAATAAATTATGTGCCTAAATTTTATTTCTGAATCTCCTCGCTTTCCTACTTAAGTTTTATTTAGGGTACAACCTTGAGATCCTCATTTTAACTTCTATAATTTCCAATGTTGCTTAGCTGTATTTTCATTATTCATCTTAGATTTAAATTCAATATTCAGCAAATTTAAATTTAAACTCATGACAGACCCACAATAAATTTACTCCATTAACTAGGCCAACATTAACACTTTTGCTGTTAATCATGGTATATTCTCACTTTTACACATGTACTTAATATTTAACGTTACTTAAATATTCTCAAACACTTAAACACTCTACGTGCATTTTCTTGGGTGCGCAGACCCAAACTCTGCGTCAGGACAAATATTCATTTGTGAGCTGGGAGACCGGCTCACTGCTCCAGGTGAGGGAGGCTACATATCTAGCTGTGGAACAACTACTTTCAGGGTCTGTCACCCTGAAACAAAAACTCTTTAAGTTACTTTGCCAAATCTATATTTACATAATACCAATAAGTTTCACAATTTTTATGCATTATATATCATTTGTGTAAATTACAATAAACTTTCATTTCCATCCGCATCTAGTTCCATCAAACTCCAATGAGCCGAGCAGCATCTGTTAATATTATTGTTAGTGCCCTGACTACGCCGCGTTTCCTAGACCAGATAAATCTTAATACGGAACAATACAACAACATATATATACATGCCACACATTATACAATTACAAAAAATTTTTTCAATAAATCATTAAAACAAAAACCAAAGAATTGTCGCATCTCACGAAGTCATACATCAAGTAAACAAATGCATATTTACAATTGTTTTCTCCAACACTAGAGAAAAAATATTTTACAAGTCAAAGGTTTTCAAAAAAATATACTCATTGTAGTGTCAACTTTTGCGTGGATTATAACACAAACTCCGCCCGAGACTTCCTTCGTTGCAATAATTCTTCCGACCACTTGTTGGAAAGTTCATAAAAAATGAAACAATACAACCCTGGGAATTTTTATAATTCAATTCCCCACCACTTGACTCGTAATGACGGCGAGGTGCTACCACTGTTCTTTCCTCTTCTCATTCCTCAGCTGCACAAATTCTTTATGTTGCCTGCTGTAGGGCTTGTAGTCTCCTTGTAGGCTTTTCCTTGCCTGCCCTGTTGCTTCCTTGGCCGGTCGGTACTCCTGATCCTTTCTTTGGCGTGGGCATAGATCGTATCTCTGTCCATCTTGAACTCCAGTTGTCTCCGTTTTGTTCTTCTTCCTACTTATATAAATATTACTGGATGACAATGGTCTTTTGTTAATGTTATTGGGTCTATTTTCCTGCCACTTTCTCTGTGGTCCACTTGCCCCTGATCCATACGACTTTTAATTCCTTTATCTAACCGTTTTCTTTTATTTCTTGTTTCATTTGAAAATGAGCTAGGCAGCGATCTGATAAGTGATCTGCGCTTATCTGCTCTATCAGTGTTTTTCTTAGATTGTTTTGATTTGAGATTTATCCCTTTTTCCTGTAACTCACGCTTCATCGCAGATTTTTTTCCCCATATTGCGACTTTGATCTTTGATGTACATTTTCCGAACTACTCGTTTCCTAACGTGAACTAAAACTATCTGGGCGACCTGTTTCTAACTCGACCTCATCACATTTCCTATGACGATATATTCTTAATTGATCAACGTTAACAGTTAATCTTTTTCCTGACTTCCATATTACAATATTATTATTATTTCTTACTTCTAATACTCTATAGGGACCTTCAAATTTTTTGTTTAAATTTGGAACAGATTTTATTAGCTGCTGAACTTAAAGGGTGTGTCTCTAATAAGACCCAATCATTTACCTTAATTTTTATATCTCGTCTTCGTCTATTATAATATCTTTCCCACCTTTCCTGCTTAGTTTTCGCACTTAGTCTAGCTTCATGAAAGACTTTCTCCATATCTCTTACATTAAATTCCGTTCCGTCTGAAATCATTACTAATTTTTGAAATGGGGTAATCAATTTTCGACCCAAAAATAACTCTGCGGGGTTTTTTCCCGTTGTTTCATTCGCTGCCGTACGAATAGCTTAAGCAAACTCACGTAAGAATTGGTCCCAAGTATCGTGTTGATCATTAACATAATTTGCAATCATTTGCACTATATCTCGATTAACTTGTTCTGTCCTATTTGCTTGTGGCCTATATGCAACATTCTTCACATGCCTTATGCCTAATCTTTCACTTAAATGTTCAAAAATTTCGGATATAAATTAGAGACCGTTATCACTTATTTATTTTATTGGAGCTCCAAAACGCGATATAAAATTATCAAAAAATATCCTATTATACGAGCCGAGACCTTTTGAGAGGTAAAATTTTTCAGCCCATTTGCTGAATGTTTGGTAATTACTAAAATATATCGATTACGTCTTATTTCGATATAGGATACGGGCCTAACAAATCTAACGTAACTATCTCTTTTTGGATAATTTGACACAATCGGTTTTTAATCGACCAGATGGTAACGCGTTTTATAATTATTAACTTGGCACATTTTGGCATGTAGAGACATATTGATCAATAAATTTTCTCATATACGGAAATAACAAACGTCCCGAATTTTATGATACGTTTTAAATCTACCCGATGTCTCGCGGCTTGGGACGTGAAATTCGCGTAGGATGCTGTTTTCTTAAAGATTTTTGGAATGTATCACGCATTTCACCTAACGACGTTGCGTGTTTCGCAAAAAAACAAAAAACCTTCAATTAGATGGAAGTCGTGGGACCAATTCTCACATATCGTCGCATTAACAGAGTTATCTTCCGGGTTTTCTAAATATCTATAGATATGACCTTTCTGGGTCATGCTTTTGATCTGTTATTAACTGTTCCCGCGAAGTAAGTACTAAATCTCTGATTATTGCACAATTAAATTTTTCTCCCATTATACATTCAACAGGATTTTTTGATAAAACATTAGCCACAATATTTAACTTCTTTTCTGACACATCAACGCGCAAATTCCCTTCATCTACCTCATTATCTTTAACCAGCGAATCTGGAATTGCCAACGTTTTCTGATCAAAATCTAAAACGATCCTTGATCCACTTATAAAATCACAACATCAAGAATACATGGGTATTCCAAATCCGTCAACACATGAAACGACCAAGTTTTAACAAATTCTCGGATTTGAATAATCAATTCTACAATTCGTATATTTTGGCATTTCGCTCCCTTTGCTGTGATTACATGGGCTCGCGATTTTTTTACTTGTTTATAAAAAAAATATTTTATATATATTTCTTCCGATATAAATGATTTATCTGCTCCGGTGTCCCATAACGCTTTCAATAATGTGTTATGTAATAAAATAGGAACGTAAGGGGGAAACTCTCAGGTGTGATATATATATCGGAGAAAGCAATTGGTATATCCTCCGATTCCTTTTTGAGTATGATCTTCATTAACTTTCACAACATTCAATCGTCCCCCTTTTCATCCTATCGCCTCGACTGAAATTTTCACTTGAACCCTATTTCTACGGTCCCTCTACTAAAATTATCATTTCGAAATTGGTATCCTTTCGTTTTAATCTCTGATCATCATTCAAAAACTATTCCTCCTCTCGGACCACCTATTACTTTGACGGCTTTTCTCATAAGTACCTCTAAAATCATTTCTGCCATTATTTGGTCTACGCCCAACCTCAGAATTTCTCCAGTTTCTGCGATTAGCATCAAAATTAGGCATCCTATGCGCGTTTTGACCCCGTCTTTCCACATTATCACTATTCTGCGAACCCCTTTTTAATTTGTAAGAATACCTCTCTTCAAATATAGCTAATATTTCCAAAAGTTGTACCGTGTTCTGCAGATTGTGAACTTCCACATAGTCCTGGACTTGTGGTTCGAGTCTAACAAAAATGTGATCAACCAATTCCGCCTGCGACATCCTTAGCTCTAAACTCTTATGTATTTTTATCAAATCGTAAACAAAGTTTGTTGGTTCCTGATTTCTTCCTTGCTGTGACGCGAAAAACCTTGCCTCCAATTCTTTCTTATTTTTGATTTCGGGAAAAGCTTTCGCTAATTCAGCCTTTAGCTGCGCGAAATCCGTGGTTGTATCTTGCACTAGCACCGATCCAAATATTGAGTACCAATCTTGAGCCCTTACCCTGAGATGAGTTTTCAAATAAGCACATGCTGTTACTTGGATTTCAATAACTGTATTTGATATCTATTGCCTCAAAATCCGTTAAAATTCTCGACCCGGAAAAACATTTCGGTAAAATACCAAACCTCCTGCATTACCTAAACCGAATTTAAAATGTTCGGGCGCCATTGTGACATAGCCATCTGTCGATAGCTATGTCTTGGGGTTTCCGCTTAAGTTAGAGGTGTGGGATTACCGGAAGGATGAGACATTCTATAATTCTTAATATGACTTTTATTAAGAATCTAATTTAAATTACTTAGATAACGAACAAACTTATATTAAGTGAGAATAAACCAAAGTACTCCGATTTAATTAAGTCAGATCGCGCAATTAGATCACTTATCAAAATATCTTATATCTGCCTAATCTCGATTCAATATTATACTAGCGTTCAGAATATAATCCTCCTACCTTGGTTGAAGACTCAACGATACAGTTACTTTCAGGTAGACTGATGAGCTCTTGTGCAATAGAATGCACCTTGTAAGATTAGCGAGGGTGGGAGTCTCCGTGATTCCTGGGTAGCCGTCTAATTATACTTCTACCTATTCCGAAAGCTTTCTCTAAATTGCCATCCGTGCTGACTTAACTTTTAATCCTTTTAAAGGTTATCTTATTTGCATTTTTGCTTCGTTTTTACTTCTTGGATTTGGGTTGGAAAAGTTTTGCCATTAATTGTGACCGTCAAAGAACGTAGGAGTTATGTTAGAAGAAGAACGCGAGAGATGTCACAACTTGAACTCTTTCTTCGGGTACCAGTACAAATGTTTTGCTAAATTCCATTTTGAATTAAAGAACTGATGACGGAAATAGCCGCTGGTAATAAAATAGGAATCCTTCTCCTTTTTGAATTAAAATTTTCTTTTTCTCGTAAAGAGGTGTTTTTTTTTAGAAAGCTTTCTTAAGCTTTCTTTATAGGGAGATAAGCGATTTTTCTAAAATTTTAGTTAATGATATGTTACCACATAAAACATTCAGCACACACTCGCACAAAGTTTTTATTTCTTTCTTTGAACACTTTTTCAAAATAGATTTTGAGTTTTTTGTTTTAGAAATTAGTTTTAAGAGCTCTAAAGTTTGTTCAGAACATACTGGCATCTTGTGAACTAATAAATATTCATGAACAATTTGAATCTATTTATTTGTTTCAAAGTAATGAGTTATCGAGGTTGATATATATAAGAAACATCTCAGGAAACATACCTGTGCGCACACGCAAGGATTCATCAGAGTTTCAGGTTTTAAATCAATAAGTAAGTATCCGTAAGGTTTTGATGTGTGCATCTGCATAACATTCTTGAAAAAATTTCACTTTACGAGGATATAATTGGCGGCCTAAATGTGTAATTTGGGATTGATCTCTTCGATTCTTAAATAATACAAGATAATGAGCGTTTAAGGAATTTTCTCTAATTTCTTTCCCTTTATGAAAAATATTCTGTACCACAAAAATTATACTTAAATTCCTGTGATGCGAAAATTGTACAAATAATTTTGTTAATTGGGGATCATTTCCTAACTCGCCCATAAGATCGTCTATAACAATTAACGCATCCGAATACTGGTGCAAATTAGATGGAATACCTTCATGAAAGAAAATATTCGGCATTTCTTCATACAGCGTTTGGTAAACTCCATAACACCAACCTATTTTCTTAGGAAAAGGTTTAATCTTTTTATTTTCGATTAATTTTTTAACGAACTGACTTTTACTGCTACCAGACGGCCCAGCCAAGATTAAAGTAAATGGATGAACTAATTTGAGAGAATCCATGATTAAACTAAATAATTTTTATGAATGATGTTGCTATTTATACTACGAGTCACTTAATTCTAAAAATTTTATTTATGGGTGGCTGCGAAAGGAAAATTCATAAATTCTTTCCCCGTCCGTAATCATATTATGTAGTATCCTGCAGAATAGTTTGTGACATGGTCGATCTTCGTTGATCATATCGTGGGGTTTCAGCGTAAGTTAGAGGTGTAGGATTCTCGAAATGATGAGACATTTTAGAATTCTTAATATGACTTTTATTAAGAATTTAACTTAAATTACTTACATATCGAACAAACTTATATTAAGTGAGAACAAACTAAAACACGTAGCCGTAATTAACCAAGATCGCGCAATTGGATCACTTATCTATATAATTATATTATATCCGCCTACTCTCAATCCTAATAATATATTCGCATTCAGAATATAAGCTTCCTACCTTGAAATCTAAGCAACGTCCAATCCACTTCAGATATTCATCTAAGCTCCCGTACAATGGTATGTACCTTGAAGAATGGCGAGATTTTCGTGATTCTTAGGCCGGCCGTCAATTTACACTTCTATCCTTTCTGAACTGAACTTTCCCTAAATTGCCATCACGCTTACTAAAACTTCTGTCCTTTTAAAGATTATCTTATTTGCATCTATCCTTCGTTTCACTTCTTGGATTTGGGTTGGAAAAGATTTGCCATTAATCGTGGCCATCTAAAAACACAGAGATTATGTTAGAGAAAGGACACGTGAGACGTCACAACCCCTTCAAGAAGCAAAACGGGATTTATTCAAGTGTCCACTTGACCCTTAAGAAATTACGTGCCTAAATTTTTATTTCTGAACCTCCTCATTTTAACTCTTAATTTCCAATATTTAACTTAACTTTAATTTTCATTATTCATCTTAAAAATTAAATTTAATGTTCCTCCTTAATTTGAACTGTTGACAGACACAATACATTTTACTCCATTAACTAGACCAACATTAACAGTTTTGCATTTTAATCATGGTATATTCTCACTTTTACATATGTACTTAAGAAAAATAATTATTTACCCTTTTTTGAAAATTAATGTTAATTCATTTTATGTATTTTACCCATTAAAAAAAAAGAAAGAAAGAAAGAAAAACTGCAAGGAAAACAAGAAAAAAAGAATGTCGAAGAATTCACTATATTTTCAACATGAAGAAAACAATTTTATATTGAAATCAATGAATTTTAAGGACATTGCATTATTTTATAACTAGAAATTCTAAACATGCATTGTCACACATGCGTTCTTAAATTTAATTACTCATAAAATTTGTTAATTTTGTGTGAGTTTTTTTCTTTGAAAAAAATTCTTTGTTTCATAATACGCCTCACATCCTTACAATGCACCCAAAATCAATTCAAGCGCATTTTTCAGTGGATTTTCTTATATTTTTCTACCAATCCTTTGCTACCTAGAAATGTATCATATCCCAATGCCTTCGTCAATTGGAGAACTTTATTACGAAAGGTCTAACGATCGAAACATTTTTATCTCGCTTTGTGTGTATCTACTCCAAAACTGCCTCATCGACATTTTCGTAGAAACAAGTTCTTAAACGTTTTGGACAAGAATTCGATGAATCCTTCTGTTGTAACTTATCTCGATTTTTTATAATAATTGATAAGCTATTTGGAGGAATACCAAATTTTAAAGCAATATCCTTTTTCTAGCCGCCTTTATCAGCTTCCTGAAGAATTAAAAAAATTTTCTTTGGTGCTCAAGCACTTACGTTTTGACATTTTCGAGGTACAAGAAATGAAGTTACCAGTACGGCTGATCAACACTACAAATGAACGGCGACTAGTTCAAGGACACGGGGACACGAGACAATTCTACTGAGGGTGAAAGGGCATACAGAAAATGTATCTAGTGAACTGGACAATGGGAATTAAAGGTTGCACTGCTTGAAGGAAACACCCAGAATTCTATTGCTCTCAGCGTGTTAGGTACCTAATAAAACCAGTTCAAGACTCTCATGACCACCCTAAAATGTGTTAAAAGATAGAGTAACTTGAAACGTACAGAAATACTTTAAAAATAGGGAGACAAAAAATTGAATCACAAGAAAAATAGTTCGTCATATAGAAAATGCACTTCGCTATTGAAAGGTTATCATACGAAGAAAATCGTGAAATGTTCTTGGTTCCAGGAAAAAGTTCGTTATATAGAAAAATTCGCCTCATAGAGGCTCTTAATATGGAGATCTGACTTTATTTATATATATAATACTTGTACAAAAGGAAACTCCTAACAAATGAACGAGCATGACTCACAACCTCACAAACCTAAGCACAGACCGATTCGACTGTCTGTCACCTTTCTCCTAAATAATTATGTACAGTGGTTGACTTATAGACATCGATATGGACGACGGACATGACACAGTCATACAGTTTTGCCACTGTTGCCGTTTGGCATACAGTTTGAAATTCCCAGTTTGACAGAAACTATGTTTCGGAGTATTATTTGATAATTAATAGTATTGGGATCCAATTGAAGTCGATTCGAGAACAAAACGATGGCCCGCGCCTTCCTTGCCCGTGCTATAAGGCAGCGATACTCAACCTGCGGCCCACCAAGCCCTTTTGAGTGGCCCGGTCGTGACCCATTGCTCTGAGAAATTCTTTTATATAAGACAATGTATGAAAAATTTGGTTGAAAATGCTTTGACACACCAGAAATCAAATATATCAATTTTGCTTCTTTGCTGTCGATGTCGTACGGCTAGAACTGATATTCTTTTTCTATTTGTATCGGTTACGGTTAGTGAGAACAAACAACGTGGAGTAGCGACAATTTTATGGGTGGAACTAATTTTGTGAACAATCTTTAATACCTTGCAAGCGAAAAATATTCGAATGATTTGGAGGTTGACAGTTTTGTAGTGGAATACAAACATGGATCAGAACTTGTTTCATTTGTCACGAAAGTGCTGTATTTAAAAATACCAATAAACAGGAATTATTTAATGATATGTTTCCTCTTTCAAGAGGTGATAAATGGACTTTATTGAATATTTATTATAACAGCAACAAAAAAAGTGTTTCGTCAGTGTCAATATCACAATGGTAACAAAGACATCCTCAGAAGTTTGTTATATTATTGGTAATCATATGAAACCATTTACTGATGCAAAAATTGTGGGGGAGTGTTTCTTAAATTCTTGTAACTGTTTAGTGACAAAAATAAAAAAAATATAAAAAAATAATAATTAAAAAAATCAAAATAGGAATCATAATATTTTGATCAATTTTCCATATTCGAAATTTCCAATGTTATCTACCCCCTTAAGCCTCATGTTGCGGCCCGCGTAAAATAGCTAACATATGTATGCGGTCCAACAAAAAAAAAGGTTGAGTACCCCTGCTATAAGGCGTCTCCGGTTTTCGCAAGCGTACACAACTGAGCCTTTTCCTTCTTCTCGTAAAAGATAACAAAATATATTCCTAAAATGAAAAATTAAAATTATCTACCTAAACATAAGATAAAAAAAAAGTAAATACGGTATAGTGTAAATTCCTTAACCTTACGAATTAAAAATATATTTAAGGATAGTAACTATAACGTTAAGCTCTAACTAATGATTAATTATAATGAAAATATACATTTAATAAGTAGCTTACCGAAAAACTTTTATTCAATGGAATAAAATTCGTGCGTCTGATTATGCTGCGCCACAGTCTGTGTTCTTTATGCAGCTCTTGGGACGATCCTCTGAAATGTTGATAGGAATCTTTCTTAACATTTTTTTAAAAATATAAATAATTACTTAGATCAACTCGCTTCGTTCTTAGAATACTGTTTATGCATCTCCAGCTAAGAAATCGGAACGTCATTTCTGATTCAAATTTCCTTCATTTTAAGAAATAATTTCAAAATTTAATTGCCTTAATTTTAAGAAATAAATGTCAAGTTTAATAAAAGTTGTTCGCATAATTATGGTGCAATGAAAATAGTCTATGCAAATGAAATTTTAAATACACCCGTATTGATTCTAACAGCAACGAGTTTTGATTTTAATGAATCTGATATTTCACGGATCATTAATCTGACCCTCTTAAATTAATTTCTAAAAATAAATATTTTCAAAGCCAGTTTCAAAGTAAATTAAAACAACTTTGTCATTAAATAATTCCGTCATCAAACATGTTTGTCATAAGTTGTGAAAAATTACTCCTGTTCAGCAACAATTTCCAAAAGAGGACTTTTAAAATTTTCCCTCTTAGATTATAAGGCGCATGGAATCAATTCTTCTGCAGCGAATAAACTATTTGGTAAAACTGTGACTCAGTTGAAATTTTTTTTTTTGGTTGATTTTCTGCTTAGAAAACTTTGGATGTGTATACAGGGACGTCTTAAGGCTTGGGCCAACTGGACTCTGGCCCAGGGCATCCCCCTCGATGGGGTCCTGTTTCGTTCTCAACTCAGATCGTGATCCGAATACTTTTAATGGTCAAATATTATTCCCCTGCACATATCCTTCAAAAAACAGAGAATTTCAAACTGCATTCCAACTGGCAAAAGTGGCAAGACTGTATTATTACATGATAACAGTTGTCCATGCCTAGAGTTAGGCCTAATACTATAAATCAGGGATAGTCAACCTTTTTTTTTGCTGGGCCGCGTGCATATGTTAGTTATTTCACGAGGGCCGCAACATGAAGATAAATGGAGGGGAGAAATGCTTTAAGACAAAGATAACATCAGAAATTTAAAATGTGGAAAATTGATCAAAATATTGTAAATTCTGTTGTTGTTTTTTATATTTTTTATTTGTCAATAACACTAAACTATAAGAATTTAAGAAATACTCCTTCACAATTTCTGCATCAGTAAACGGTTTCATATGATTACCAATAATATAACAAATTTCATCGGATATGTCTTTATTACCTCTGTGATATTACGACTGACAAAACATTTTGTTGCTGTTGCAAAGATTATTCAAAAGAAAGCCTATTTATCACCTCTTGAAAGAGATTTTCGAGGAAAAGTGTCAGTGAATGATTCCTGTTTATTGGTATTATTTAAATAAAGCACACTTTCGCGAACAATCAAACAATTACTGATTTACGTTTGTTTTTCTTACTACAAAAAGTCAACCTCCCACTCGTCTTGAAACGATATATTTTCTTCGAATATTCTTCACTTGCAAGATACGAAAGATAGTTAAAAATCAATTCCACCCATAAAATGGTCGCTACTCCCCTGTTTCCCATTATCATTAACAGTGCAGGTATATCCACTGGGTGCTTTGGGTGGACGCCCAGGGGCCCGGAATAAGCTGGAAGCTGGATTCAAGAGCCCCTCCTTTTGTCCGCCAGTATCAAGGGGGCCTGTAGATCTTCTGCGCCCAGGTCCCGAAATGAGTTTAAACCGACACTGACACTAACCGTAACCGTTCCAAATAGAAAAAGAATATCTATTCGTACCCGTACGACACCTACAGCAAAATTAATATGTTTGATTTTTTGACAAAGAATTTCCCACCAAATTTTTAATATATTCTTAAATAAGTGAATTTCTTAGAGCAATGGGGGCCATGACCGGGTCACTTAAAAAGGCTCGGTGGGCCGCAGGTTGAGTATCGCTGCTATAAACAATCATCCAACATTTAGCCGAATGTGGCAATCGGTCGAGCCAGTTTGTGCCTTAGTTTGTGAGATTGTGAATCATGCACATTTATTTACACTCATATCCATAAATTAAGGATAATTCAGAGTCACGCGGAAATCGAACTCTAAAATAAATACATCACTGTAAAATGACTACACACATCTTCAAGAATCATATGCAAATTGCAGGAAGCCACCAGATGACACCGAAAGTACGTCACAATGACGAGAGTGTGATATAAATATAAGAAATACAGGCAAAGAAGGGAAAATGTTCGCAAGCACTTTATAATAAGGTAACCTACCGTCCTCCTTTTATAGGTTCTGTCCTTCCTCGAAAAGTGTCCTCATTTTCAATATTTTAAAACTGATTTGTTAATCTCTATTTTCAGAGATGAACCAAACATGTTTCCAACATGTCGAAGAATGGTCTGAAACAAATATAACAGTTATTAACAGTTAATTATAACAGTTTTCAATGGTATTTTTTGACTTGGTCACAAGTAAATTGGGCAAAAATAGAAAATTACGTTCAGTTTTTATGGAAAGAAATGCCTGATATTAAAATCAATGACAATTGTCTGTTTGAAGTAGAAAGAAGACTGAATGTAAATTTTAATTCTAATAAATTAGAACATTTAGAGAATCAACATGCTGAGAAATTGTTAAAAAATGGGTGAAATTACTTAAGCCCACACACACCAAATACTTACTACCGCTTACTTATAAAATTACTTAATACTAAAATGTATTTATTCTTGTTGAATTTACGTTGTGCTTCCCTAGAACTAATGCAGCAGTTGAAAGAGTTTTTTTCAGTTGCTAATGATTTTTATGCAGACTAGTGAGAAATCAAAATTGAATATTAATATTTTAGCTACACTGCTTACCGTAAAATTCAGTATGAAGGATATTTTTTGAACAAACTTTCCGTTACATACTCACTTCCAAAAGTTAAGCACGAAGATGTAAAATGCAAAAAAATCAACAAATACTGCTTTGATTGACACAAAATTTGGCAGTAAAGTAGCATATATATTTATACATAAAACAAAATCAATAATTATATACAGAAATGAAAACAATATTAAATTTTTGTAAGTTATCAGGTAATGTCATACTGGAGACTTAAATAGAATTATGTATAAAGTGAAAAAAAACAGCATAAAATGAAAAAAAAGGACATTAATAGAGTATGTGATCCCCTCATCAGTATGCAAAGTTTACACCTTCTGACCATGCTTTCAATTAGGTGGTCAACCACCGCAGAATTAAGCAATCGCCATTCTTCTCGTAGAGCAGTTTCCAGCTCAATAAGAGTAGCTGGAGGTGGGAAACGTGAAGATACAGCACGGCCGAGAGCATCCCAAAGATTTTCAATGGAATTAAGATCGGGCGAATATGCTGGCCACGCCATACGCGCAATCCCTTCACTCTCCAGGTAGTCATCGACGAGGTCAGCTCTATGGGGACGTACGTTTTCGTCCATTAAAACAAAAGTAGGGCCAACTGCTGCCTCGTACAATCTCACAATGAGTTCTAGGACTTCATCTCGATACCGGACAGCTGTCAAAGAACCCCGTTTAAAGATGTGCAGGTCGGTGCAGTATCCTAATGAAATCCCTGCCCATACCATGATGCTTCCGCCACGGAATGCGTGATGCTCGGTGATGTTTTGGGGCTGATTGCGTATTCCTTGTTTACGCCATATCCTTATACGCTGGTCATCTGACTCCAGAGCAAATCTTGACTCATCAGTAAACATGGCATTTCCCCAGTCAGAGACAGTCCAATTGCCATGTTCCCGGCACCACTTTAATCGTGGCCCTCTTGATTGAATGGATAAAGGAACACAAACTCGAGGTACCCAGGCATACAGTCCATTCATATGTAATCTTCGGCGTACAGTAGCTGCAGATATAGCCTTACCAATGGACGCTGTAACCATAGATGTCACACTGTGACATCTCTCACGTTCTTCTTCTAACATAACTCCTACGTTCTTTGACGGCCACGATTAATGGCAAAACTTTTCCAACCCAATACCAAGAAGAGAAACAAAGGAAAAATGCAAAAAAAAATATTTTAAAAAGGATAGAGGGTTTAGTGAGAAGGAACGGAATCTTAGAGATAACTTAGTGGGGAACACGAAAAAAATTTTAGAGGCCTACTCAAAGGAAGAAGGATACCCCATCTTCACAAAAAATAATTATAAGAAAGAGTAAAAGACTGAATACACCTTCACAAGTAGCAGAATGGGGTGAGTTTTAAAACAAGGAGGGGTTATTTTTAAAAAAGGAATTTTTTGTATAGAAAGTAGATTAGGCAGGAAATTTTACTAAAATTGGGGAAAGTTCAGTTGTGCGATTTTTAAAAATACTCATTTTAAATTTTTGGGCCCCCCCTTAAAGAAAGTTGTCCATTATTGTAATTTGTTATTCAAAAAAGTTGTATTAAAAATTTTAAAAATGTCCACCCTTTTAGTCCACACCTCTATTTTTGGACCCAAACCGACATGTATCGCGGGGGCGTGTGGTGGAGGTCGCCGGTTTCCCGGGGTTTGGTTACAATAACAAATATCATCTTCCGGGGGCTGTAACCTTGGGTGACCACCCGGGGCCTTCGGACAACTGTTGGGGGGTTTAAATTGCCCAAAACGTGAAATTACGAATTATGAACGCTGAAAAAAAGAACATCTGTGATCGATGTCCTGCTTCAATGCGCCCCACCCACCAAACGCCTTGGGAAACTTTCCCTTCGTTTTTTTAAAAAAAAATACGTATGTCTTGAAAACAAATTATAAGAAAGTTTTTAAACGCCACAGCACTTACAATCAATTCCAACCCCTTCCCGAAGCTGGCTTCTTAAATACGCCCTTTTTTTCATATTTCTTGACATGAAACATGATTGGTGTTACCAACATATTTGATATTCCACCTACCTTTTTCAGAGAATTGCATCCCCTTTTTTTTAAAATTTTTCCAAATTAGCATTTTCCCCACCATGCAATTTTTAATGAGGTATTAAAAGTATATTACAAAAAAAATTTTATTGATGGAAAAAATGTTTAAGATAATAATTTTAAAAAAAAGTAACATAATTAGTTTATTTCTGTTTGAATTAACAAAATTTTTCACATAAATTAAAGTTGTCATTTTTTCTTAAATTTTTCGTCCTTCTTTTCATTGTAAAAAAAATAGTCATCTTATTTATAAGCCTTTCAGTGCAAAAACCGCATCATTATGACTCAAAGAAAGCATTTGGTAGAATGATCGGCCCTCTGGAAGTATCCGAGGAAATCGCCCAGAGTGTCCTCTCCAGACTTTGGCAGGGATTCTAAAATAATGGTAATGAGAGTAAACGTTACAGTACAGGTGGCCTCCGAGTTACAACGCCGAATGAGGACCGATATTTGGAAGTTGCTGCCAAAAGAAACAGACGGCGCACAGCATCAGACCTGTCAAGTCAGCTCTCTTCAGCCACTGTGACGGTTTCAAGGCAAACTATGTACAGACGCTTAGGGCAGATTGGTCTATAGCAGGAATGTCAAACTTAGTTTTTCGCCCATGCTATTTTATTATAAGTTGGGGGCCGCATGTTTTCAATTTTCAAAAAATCAATTAAATACGATTTTTATAATGTATTATGCATTTATTAGACTCAATATATGGAATATTAAATATACGTAGTCATTTTATATTTCATGTTATTTTTTAAACTTAAAATAACTGTATTTTACATTCTTAAGAAAAAAAAAATATTGTAAGAAATACAATTTCACATTACTTTTTAGAAGATATTTGACATTGTTTTCTTTTCACAAAGCAAGTCATCTTTTAATTAAAAAGATTGAACTAATGCAGTTTTTAAAATGAACGATAAATGTTAATTGGTTAATCTACATCTTTCTGAATTTTTGCTATATTTTTCATTAAAAAAAATAATAATTACCCGCAATAGTAAGTGCTTCAAAAATAACCATTATTCGCATAACATACGATAAATTTTAGGAAACTGATCTACTTAAAAATATATACGAAAATCTAGAATTTCAACTTCAATAAATCTTTGCTTCAACAAAGAATCCCATTGGATTTCGCATCTAAACTTTCATCAACAATTTCAATATCGATAGATAGAGGTCAGGTAAAAGTGCGAAATTGTAACTCGCAACTTCTAAAATCAGAAAAAAAAAATCCTGGATCTATAATTTCGTTTCTAACAATTTAATTTAGTGAACACCTTCCGTAAGTTTTAATTTATGGGATTTAATCAATAGATATTGAGAGCTTTCAAAGTGAAACGTGTTTCCTTTTTCTATTTATTTTCGTCAAAGTAATAATTTTTAAAAGTTTTAACAACATGATTTTCGTCTTGAATTTTAAAATTAAGTTAAGATGATTCGTAAGATCAACTGAGAAAGGCTGGTCCTTTATGCATTGCCCATCTTTTAATTTGGCTCATTCATAATTTTTCACAGGAGTTAGTAATTTCATCCAGTGATTTGAAGAACCGTTTCAACACTTTATGAATTGAAAGCCATTGAACTTTCGCATATAATATGGTAGATCATTGTATTCACTCTCTTTATCTTCCAGAAAGGAAGCAAACTGACGATGATTAAGTCTATGTTCTCGGATAAAATTTACAATTTTTGTGGCTATTTTTAAAGCTTGTCCTATATTTAAAACTTTGAAGCACAGTGCCTTCTGGGGAATAATTCAATGAAACTGTTCAAAATTATTATTTCCAAGCTGTTTGCATCTTTCTTTTAATCTTGCAACAACTCCTTTAATAATACCGGTCATGGTAGAAGCGTCATCATACAAGACAAACCAACTTTTCCAATGGTAACTTATATTTCTTCTAAACATTTATAAGTACATTCATACCGAACCCAATGGTTATACTATTAATATAAATGATTTCCAAAAGTTCTTCACTTTTTTTTTTAATTAACCTCGCGTCTGTGAATAAAAATGACTAGGTGAGTGAAATTTCGAATATCTGTACTAAAGTAGGCTTCAAATGTTGATATTGTTGAATTATGCTGAGTTCTCAAATTCTCGACTATTTCATCAACTCGGCTAACTGCAGTATTTCGACTTACTCTTTTAATTTGATTTATTTGTGCTGGACATTATATTTCCTCTGTTTTAAATAATTATTCACTTATAAATTTCCTTTCAGTAAATTATTTTGATCTGCTTGCGTGATTAAATGTGATAATATATTCTTACAGCATTTGTATAGTCTGCAATACACTTTATAATTTTTGAAGAATTGATCTCAATTCGGACTTGTGTATTTAAAAAGTTTTGAAAAGTATTGAGCATAGTTTGCTTCATAATTTGTGTCATAATACCTTTTAAGATAGTGCTTCTGAAACTTTCAATATTTGCGACAAAATATTCAATCATAATTTTCATAGCACCCCCCCCTCCGCATACAATAATAATGCACATAATACAATAATAGATACTGAGTTGGGCACAGTAGGCCTTGACCCTCATGGGCTGTCGCGCCACTGAGTTAAGTTAATACAATAATAATGTACTCTGACGCTAAATCTACTATACGATCTAAGTTTTAACCATAAAAATTACTATTACATTTATAAGTTATATAAAAGTAAGTTTCTTTTACGTATTATGGATAAGTATAATGCTACTCCTGTGTCCCCGGGGCCCTCTCATCAACCGCCAGGCCATGGGAGTTCTCCTCCATTGCTTGAGGGGAGCAACTACTCAACTCTCACTGGAGGGTTAACTATAACCTTTTTCGTTTTTTCTACCACTACTCACGTGGCGATTGACATGCGGGCTGTATATAAGAAGTATTCTTAATAAAATTACGGATACGTGGCAACTTACTAAATGTATTTGCTTCTTCTTTCACTTTTAACTTAAAGAACCACATTTGATTTTAAATTAATTATACTTTTTACATTTTCTGGCACCCCCGGTTTTTAAGCATGTCTGTTGAAAGTTTGAGAGTGAAGCAACGATCGCTGCGGTCACGTTTTATCATGTGCTGCACATCTATTGAAGAGGCGTTGAAAGGGGATACTTCATTAGCAGATTTGTATGCCTTGCTAAGACAAATAATGAACGTTTGCAAAGCTAGATACCGTCCAGGAGCATATTTTGGAATTGCTTCTGAGCGATGAAACATTGAGTGGTGAATATGAAGATGACTTCAAGAAAGCGGAAAAATACCGCGATAAAATGAATCAGCTATCTGCGGAGCTGGAGTATGCTATTAGTCAAAGTCTAAATAAACAGGAAAGTGAAGCTGGGATCTCACATAATAACTCCTGAAAATTTAAGCTTCCCAAACTTGAACAAACAAAATTTAATGGTGATCCAAAGGATTTTCTCAATTTTTGGTCGCAGTTTAAAAAAATTCACATTGATTCGGACATTGATGACGACGATAAATAGTCGATGCAGTATTTCAGGTTCAAAAATGTTCAGACTGGTGTAGTTTTCCACCGACGAAGGAAAACTACAGCAAAGCTGTGTAACAAGTCAAAGAGCGATTTGGTACAACACCTGTAAGGAGACCCGTGAGGATTGCCGTACTCCTACGTTATCCTCATGATCTAGAGGTGTGGGAGTGAATGAAGAACCAGGCGTTGCCATAATCTTAACATCTCTTTATTAAGATCTTAACTTAAACAATATACAATAAGGATATTAATATTTTAATTTAGCGGATCTGAGGGGAAGAAACACACAATACGTACTACCAAATAAGCGCGACCCTAATCACTACTTCTAACTTTACCGCCTACTCCTAATCTCAGTAAATATACAGTTCCTAGTATTAATTTGAACAATCCTACCTCTATATCCTAGGTAAGTAGCAACTCGCTCGAATCCTAAATGACGTTGTGGTTTATCTCGTGTGGAATGGTATCCACCTTGACTTGAAAGCTCTGGCACGAATGGATTAACTCTTGAATGTCGGATAACTTCTCTTACCTTAGCTTACGCACTTGAACACATGGACCTAGTATAATCACTTCCCGTAGCCACCGTGCTTACGCTAATCTTCTGCTATTTAAAAGGTTCTTAATTTGCATAATGACGCTTCGCTTCTGGATTTGGTTGGAAGGAATTTGCCTTTTGGGCCCCAAAGAACCCCAGAAGAGTTCTTAGTTGAAAACGTGATGAGCCCGTCACAACCACCTCCAAGAAGTAAAACATGATTTATTCGAGGGTCTTAATGACCCTTAAGAAATTACGTGCATAAATTTTATCTTTCAAAATTTGTCTCAAATTTTATCTTTCAAAATTCGTCTCAAGATTTAATCATTCCTCTTAAATTTTAACTCTCAATATTCCTGCTAAATTCATTTTCAATATTCATCTTAAACTTTAACTCTCAATATTTGTCTCAAACTTTAACTGTTAATATCCACAATAATTTTACTCAAATAATTATACCAAAATTATCAGTTATATCTTTAATCACCTTAGACTCACTTTGACATATTTATGAAGGTGTACCCCATTCGGGTTACAGACCCGGGGAAAAAAACCAGAGAGCTTCTGGCTATAAAAAAGAACCATGGCCCTACACAGATCGTACTTAAAATTTTTAAATATACTTAAATATTACAATTTTCATCTATACAATTTATTTCCATTACAGCCTTTAGCCAACTCACAATTCAGACCAAAAAAAAATCTGTACTTTTGCAAACATCAGATCAGCCACCCTGCAAGAAAAACCCTTTAAATATTTTATAACAACAATTTTTCACACAATACAATTACATTTTACAAATTCCATACTTTATACGCAATCTTCAAATCCCCACTATTTTTCATATATACACCTCATCTCTGGTTTTCTAAATAAAATTCCCCTCTAATCGCGCAGCGCTGTTAGTGTTATTGTTAATAATCTGTCTACGCCACGTTCCTAAAACCAGATGTACATTAATATGAATCAATACAGCAATATATATATTATACAATTACAAACATTTTTTCAATAATCACTTAAAACAAACACTCCAAGGAATTCTCGCATCTCAGCGAAGTCATGCATAGCAGGAAACAAATGTATATATACAATTGTTTTCTCCACAAAATTTTGAAAAATTTTACAAGTACAAAAGTTTATTTTTCAATCTTCCAGAAAAATGCACCCCATTGCAGTGTCAACTTTTGCCTTTCTAAAAAACTTTAAATAACAAAAATGACTTGCATCTTGTAATAATTCTCCTGACTGCCTGTCAGAAAAAATATATAACTAAACCATACAACCTGATTCTTATGTCTTGTAGCTGACGTCTCATACTAGCAACTCAAGGAACTGGGATCTTTGACTGTTTGCTCCTCCTGTCTTCTCCTGGCAATGCTGTTGCTGATCTCTTCTGCTTCTGGTACTCCGGCCGACTGACCTTCTTTGCTCCTCGGTGTAGGGGCTGTACTGTTGTCCTCTGTTTCCTCTGGATCGAACTGGTCCTTCTTGTTGTGTCCTCTTCTCACTGGATGGTCGGGACTCCACTTTTGCACCTCTTCTTGGTCTTAGGTTGTACCCGCTGTTACTTGGTATCACTGTTTCATCTCTCTTGCATTTACTAAAATAGGTTAAATCGTTACTATTTACCGAAGTCAATTTTTTTTAGTACCCTGATGTCTCGAACCCTTTCTATATTTCCTCTCTGATCCTCCAGATCCAGATTGTAACGACCTTTAATATGCGAGGGTTTCCTTTCTACACTTTTTTGCTCTTTTATTTGGTTCTGTCCAAGAACCGGGTGGTAATCCGACAAATGGTCTGCGATTACTGGCAATATTCGTGTGTCTCTCACCCTGATCTTCCTTTTTCCTCTAACTCACGCCTTTCTCCTGACTCATTCTTCCTACTATAATGCAACTCATCTGATCTAGGCTGCACACCTTCAAAATTACTTGATTTATACCTTGAACTATTGCTATCAAACTACTGGTTATTATCTACTTCTCGTCACTTTTCCTATGATGATATAGTCTTACTTGATCTACATTAATTGTTAATCTTTTTCCCGCTCTCCATACCACTAAATTATTACGCTTTACCTCTAGCACTCTATAAGGACCTTCAAATTTTGGTTTAAACTTAGCAACCACTTCTTGTGCTGTTGAACTTAAAGAATGTGTTTTCACCAGGACCCAGTGTAGCGTATTGGGTACGAATTCTCACAGTCAGGCTAGAGATATAAATATGTACAATTTATTTACAAGCACATCTCAAAAAACCATCTTACATCCAGACCACGTTTTTACTTTATGCTCCCAGCCCGGAACCCTCAAAAGCCGGTCTCTCGCATGTCCCTCTCTAGAGGAGTATATTCGGAACGTTAGGAGAAAGGCATTTTGAGCAGCCCTTCTCCCCTACAATCTCAGGCAGTGCACCATCCGCTCTCTGATTAAGACATGTGTTGTCATAATAATAATCGTTACAAACTCCTCTTTCCTTTAGAGAGAACTTTTTCTGGTAAAGGAAAAGTTCTGTTCCTTGAAGATCAACTAAAATAATTTCAATTGTCAACAGGAGATATCACTAAAGTTCTAGATGACACTATCCTTTTAACAGAGTACGATTCCCTTCTGGCCAGAATTACATACTACAATAAATACATTAACATATAAAAAAATCAAAATAAATGAAAAAATCACAACTTATCTATTAGATATATACAAATTACATATTTACTCGAATCTCATACTTACTAAGAATTAATATTTATATACATCATTTCTTTTATTAGAATGGTATGAAGGAATAACACTAACATTCTCTAGTTTCAAGTTTTAAAGAGAGAAATTAAAAACACACAAACACATACTTCATCTCTCTAAATATGATGTACTCAAATTACAAATGTTTTAAATGAAAATGATTCTTTGAATGATAACATAAATTTTTTATGCAAGTTATCTACCTTAGTAATAGTATACACCACAGAAACTAAATGTTTATACACAAGTATTAGTGAAACCAGTTTATCTTATAATTTCTGTTACCATGAAACATATTACACAACATCTTAACACATAATCAAAATCCTATTCATAAACTAAAAAACATCAAACACTTTACACATCTTAAAATCTACTCTAGAATAATAGTACTGAAATGAATACATCACTATATTAGAAATATTTTTTCTTATAACTCTTAGTGAAACATTTTGGTATATGACATGTTTATAATACATATGTGTATTAATATACATGGATACAGTATAGAAATATGTATAGAAAGTAAGTATTCTTTCATAAATGTGTTACAAATTTTAATATATCAATTTCACTCAATTATAAAATTTAAGCATAAATGCATACATAACATATATGTATCCTTGGTCAAACCTTATGACACATATTAATGAAACTAGAAAAAATATTCAATCGTTTGAATATCATGTACCCATTTTTTTAGAAAAAATGAAAATAAAGAAATTATGTTCATTATAGAGATGGAAATAATAATACACTCTTGGGGAATTTATATACAAAAATTTAATCAATCCTACTTAAGGCACCTGCATTGGCATGACTTCTCCCTGGTTTATGAATAACTTCAAATTTAAATGGTTGTAGTGCAAGAGACCAACACATAAGGCGTGGATTTGTTCCTGCATTGGTTTTCAACCAAACTAATGGGTTATGGTCGGTCTGAATAATAAATTTATGCTGTCCATCAAGGTAACAATTAATTTTTTTTCCCATAAAGATGCTGCACACTCTTTTTCGGTTGTGCAGTAAACCTTTTCGGCGTCAGAAAATTTCTTGCTAAGGTGATGAGATGCTCTTCCCCTCTGTCATTTCTCTGAGCCAGGACTATTCCAATACCCGTGTCAGAGGTGTCAGTTTGAAGAATAAAATTCCCTTTTTTGAAATGGGGGATAAAAAAAAAGGTTTAGTCAAATTTTTTTCCTTCAATTGACAAAGGATTCTTGACATTCCGAAGTCCAGTCAATGTATCATTTCTTCGATTTCCTTTTTAGTGTGACGTCCCCACGTTCTTCTTCTAACATAACTCCTAGGTTCTTTGACGGCCAAATTAATTGCAAAACTTTTCCCAACCCCAATACCAAAAAAAACAGGGCGAAAAGGCAAAAAAGATATACTTTAAAACGATAGAGGTTTTAGTGAATACGACGGTGATCTTAGAATAACTTGGGGCAGAACAGTTCGGGAAAAAGTGTTAACACCACAACCAAGAAAAAAAGGATACGCTCATCTTCATTAAAAATATTAATTATAAGAAAAAATTAAAAAGGGGGCCCGAGTATTCTTTTCTCGTACAGAATAATGTCTTCAACCAAGGAAGGAGGGGTTTCTCAGTAAAAGGAATATTTTGTATAGGAAATTAAAGGAAAAATAATTAAATATAATTAAGATAAGTGATCTGGTTGTGCGATCTGACTTGAATATTCAGTTTAAATTTTTAAAAATTTATTCTCACTTAAAAAAAGTTGTTCTTTAGAAAAAAAGGTAATTTGGATTTTCCAAAAAAGTTGTGTTAAGAATTACAAAATGTCTCATTTTTTAAATAACCCCACACCTCAAACTTAGGGGAATTACACGACATACCCTTCGCAGGATGGCTATGTCACAATCCCCCGAACTATATTAATTTTGGGTTAGGTAATGCAGGAGGATTTAGTATATTACCTAAAATGTTTTTTTTGGGGTCGGAGAACGTAACGGAGTTCCGAAAATAGAAAAATCAAAATACAGTTATTTTGAAATCCCAAGTAATCTGTCAATCCCATTTAAAAAGTCATCCGGGGAAAGGGCTCAAGTTTGGGTACTCAATATTTGGATCGGTGCTAGTGAAAAGATCACCCACGGTTTTTGCGCACCCTCGGCGGGTTGGGGGAAAGTTTTTCCCCCAACCCAAAAATAAGAAAAAATTTGGGAGGCTCGATTTTTCGGTCACAGAAAGGGAAGAAATCAGGAACCCCCAGATTTTGTTTACGATTTATTAAAAATTCAAAAGAATTTAGAGATAGGGATGTCGAAGGCGGAATTGGTTGATAAAACATTTTTTTTTTCGACTCGAACCACAGACCCAGGACTACGTGGAAGTGCGCAACCCGCAGAACACGGTACAATTTTTGGAAGTATTCAAATTCGAAGAGAGGTTTTTCCTTAAAAATTTAAAAAGGGGATAAACAGAATAGTGAAAAGTAGAAAGACGAGGTAAAAAACCGCATGGGATACCTAATTTTGATGCTAATCCGAAACTGGGGGAAATTCTGGGGGGTTGGGCGTAGCCCAAAAATAATGGTAGAAATGTTTTTTTGGGAGAATACCCGTCAAAGTAATAGGGGTTCGAAAAGAATAGATTTCAGAATAGTGATCAGAGATTAAAAACGGGGGTTACCAATTTCGAAATGAGCGAAATGATAATTTTAATAGGGGGCCCGTAGAAATAGGGTTCAGGAAAATTTCAGTCGAGGCGATAGGATGCAAAGGGGAAAAATTAAATGTTGTAAAATTAAAGATCATCCTAAAAAGGGAAATCGGCAAGAGAAATAAATTAAAGCTTTCTCCGATATGTATATCGCCCAAAAGAGTTTCCCCACGTTCCTATATTATTAAATAACACTTTTTTTGAAAGCCCCATGGGCCCCGGGAGAAGATAAATCATTTTACCCGGAAGAAGTATAAAGAAAATTTTTTTTTTAAAAGGGAAAATAAAAAATCACGCCCCCGGGTAAAACAGCACGGGGTGCGAAAATGCCAAAACATGGGGATTGTGGGGTTGAATTTTTTCGCATCAGGCAATTTGAAAGAACTTGGTCATTTCATGTTTGACGGATTTGGAATACCCATGTATTCTAGGTTTTGGGAATTTTAAAAATTGGGTAAAGGATCGTTTTAGATTTTGATCAAAAAACGTTAAAAAATACCCGATGCTGAAAATAAATGGGTTTTGGTTGAATAAATTTAAAAGGAAAAGGTTAAATAGATTTTTTTAAAACAAAATTGGGAGGTAGAAAAAAAAAAATTAAAAAAATTTGTTTAGTATTTTTAAAGGGATTATTCTCAGAAAAACCAGGTCTTTACTCATGTTTTATACCAAAAAGACAGGGGGAGATAACCCACCAGTATTTTCCCGGCCATATAGATACGACAGGCAGAAAAAAAGCAAAATTGATTTTCACATAAAAAAATGTTACAAGAGGAAACATTTTTTCCCAATTCAATCCCGTACGCTACCGGGTTGTGTTATGCAAAAAAAAATAATGGGCCACCGGATAATCCAGAAGCATATAGATTTGCAGTAGACTAAAAAAAACTAAATTGATCACAAAAGTATCCGCGATACCCTTTACCGTTAATAGATGTTTTAAAAACGAACACCCCTATACAACAATAATGTCATCTCTTGATCAAAGGGTGGGTACTTTCAAAGGGCAGTAAACCCCAGTATTTTCAAGACCGCATTCGTATTAAAAGTGGAATTTATGTTTTCAAAGCGAATACCTTTCCCCTTTTATCAGGGGCAGCCCCAATTTTCCCAAAAGGAATTGCCCCAAACCCTAAAACCAGTGATGGGGAAGTTTGGGAATGATATATGGACGACGTTATTATAACGTCCCATCATTCACTCACCATGTTAACTTTAAAAGGGAAGTTTTTTCGTTGTTGCAAGATGGGTTTTGACATTAAATAAAGATAAATGTAAATTTGGGTGAAAATAAATTTTGGTATTTAGGATTAATTATTAGAAAAAGGAATTAAAACAGATGAGACAAAGGTTCGAGCCATACTAGAGATGAAACTATTCGTAACTAAAAAAGAGGTGCCCAAATTTTTTTGGGTATGTCCCAGTGGTACCGAAATTTTTTAAAAAAATTATGCGGATTTTTGGTAAAACCACTTTATAATCTTAAACAAAAATTTAAAAAAAATTGTCTGGCCCAATGAGCGAAAAAAGGCATTCGAGGAGGGTCAAGGCAGCTCCGAAAAAGGCCCATTTTTAAAATTACCAAACTTTCAGGAGACATTCGAGTTATTTACAGACGCCAGTTCGATCGTTTTGGGGCAGTGCTTAATCAACAAAACAGCCCCGTTATATTTGCTTCCTTCGCTGAACAACGCAGAGGGGAAATTTATACGGTAACCGAAAGAAATGTCTAGCAGTATTATGGGCGTTGAACAAACCCGAACATATTTAGGAAGGGGATGCCAATTAAAATCACAGATCACGCTGCCTTAACACGCCTAACCCCATGGAAAAAATTTGTCGAGTAGTATGATCAGATGGGCCTCAAATAAGCGGAATTTAATATAGAAGGGGAAAACATAGCCCGGGGAACTAAAAATGCAGTGGCAGATATACGTAAAGGGAATCCTGTGGAAAGAAAATAGGGGAAAAAAGAAGGCAATAATCGGGGATTTAGTATTTACTTCGGGGGAACATTTAAATAAAAAAGAAAAAAAACAGGGCCCCGAATTAGGTCATATCTATAGATTTTTAAAAAACCCGGGAAAGATAAATCGGTTAATGCAACGATATGTTGAGTTGGCCCCCGACTTCCGTCTAATTGAAGGCTTGTTTTTTTATGCGAAACACGCAACGTCGTTAGGTGAAATGCGGGTATACTTTCCCAAAATTTTTAAGGAATGAAATAATGAGAGAATTTCATGACAGGCTAATTACAGGACATTTTGGGAAGATTTAAAACGTATCATAAAATTGGGGATGTTTGTTATTTCCCCCGTACATGAAAAAAATTCATTGATCAATATGTCTCTCCCGGCCATAGGGTGCCGTTAATAACTAAAAAAACGCTTTTACCAGCTGGTCGATTAAACCCAATTATATCAAATTATCCAAATGAGATAGTGACGTTAGATTTGTTGGGCCCGTACCCTATATCGAGAATAAGACATAATCGATATATTTTAGTAATAACCGTCATTTAAAAGCAAATGGGCTAAAATTATACCCCTTTAAAAAGGCCTCATCTCGTAAAAAAGGGGATTTTTTTTTTTTGATAATTTTATTCGCGTTTTGGAGCCCCAATAAAATTAATAAGTGATAACGGTCCCCAATTTTTTCCGAAATTTTTTGAACATTTAAGTGAAAGATTAGGCATAAGGCATGTGAAGACTGTTGCATATAGACCACAAGAAAAATAGGACTGAAAGAGTTAATCGAGATATAGTGCAAATGATTGCAAATTATGTTAATAATCAACACGATACTTGGGATCAATTTTACTTGAGTTTGCTTCCCGCTATTCGTACGGCGGTAAATTTTGCAAGGGGAAAATAAATTTGTGAATTTTTTTTGGGTCAAAAAATTAATTACCCCATTTTAAAAAAGTAATGATTTCAGAGGGGTCAAATTTCCCAAATTTTAAAACATAAAAAAAATATTTGGGGGAAGCTAGACTAAGTACAAAAAACTAAGCGGGAAAGGTGGGAAAGATATTATAAAAAGAAGACGACATATACAAATTAAGGAAAAATGATTGGGCCCCTTTATTAGGGCACCCCCTTTTAAAGGGTTCAGCAGCTAAAAAAATTCGTTCTAAATTTAAAAAAAAAATTTGGGAAGGCCCCTTATAGAGTATTAGAAGTAAGAAAAACAATAATATTGTAATATGGAAGTCAGGAAAAGATTAACGGTTAACGTTGATCAAATAAGAATATATCGTCATAGGAAATGTGACGAGGTCGATTAGAACAGGTAGCCCAGAAAAAAAATCAGATCACGTCGGAAACGAGTTACTTCAAAAAAAAGTACATCAAAGATTAAATGGGGCCCCACTAGGGGAAAAGAAAAAATCTGCGGTGAAACGTGTTAGAGGAAAAAGGGGATTAATCGCCAATAAAAACAATATAAAAATCCCAGATGGGCCCGAAAAGGAGATCACTGGTAAAGATCCTTCCTGGTTCTTTTGGGGAACAAAAAGGAAAAGTAAAAAAAAAACTCGCAAAGGGGAATAAAAAAGGTTTTTATGGATGGGGGGCAAGTGGACCACAGAGAAAAGACAAAAAGGGACAATAATATTAAAAAAAAGACCATTGTCATCCAGTACTATTTTATATAAGTAGGAAAAAAGACGGAGACAACTAAAGTTCAAGAGGGAAAAATTAAAACTGAGGCCACGCATGAAAAAAGGATCGGGGGCCCCGCCCGGGCCAAAGGAAACAAGAACTATAAGGAAAAAGCAGACGGGGAGACTACAAGCCTTACAGCAGGCATCTTAAAAAATTCCAAGCAGCCAAGGAATAAAAAAAGGGGAAAAAGAACAGTGGTAGTATCTCGTCTTTGGGAAAGTCCTATGCGGGGGACAAAAAAAAAATCGGGGTTGTATTGTTTCTTTTTTTATGATCTTTCCATCAAGTGGTCGGAAGAATTATTGCAAAAAAGGGAAAAGTTTTGGGGCGGTGTTTGTTATAACCCAAGCAAAAGTTGACACTACAATGAGTGTATATTTTTTTTTGAATTTTTGACTTGTAAAATTTTTTTTTTTGAAAAAAACATTTGAAATTGGGGGTTTTTTGCCTTCGATGTATGATTTGTGGGGATGCGAAAACCTTTTTGGTTATTTGTTTTAATGGTTTTTAAAAAAATTTTTTTGAATTGTAAAAATTTTATGATATATATGTTGTTGCATTGTTTTTGATTATGATGCATCTGATTCAGGGGAACCGCGGTGAGTCGGGGCACTAACAATAATTTTAAGGGGTGCGGCTCTTTGGGGAAAGTTTTTTTGGAACCAGATGCGGAGATGGAAATAAAAATTTTAAGGATTTACAAATAATATAAAATAAAAAAATTTTGGGGAAACTTATTGGTAATGTAAACATGATTTGACAAAGTAACTCCCGAGAGTTTTTTTTTTTTCAGGGTGACAGACCCTGAAAATAGTTTCCCCAAAAGGATATGTAGCCCCAACAGGAACAGTGGAGCCGAAAATTCCAAACCCATAATATTGTCGGGTGGGGTTTTGGGGCTGGGCACCCAGGAAAAATTCAATTTGAAAACCTAAGTGTATAAACATATCCCTTTTTAAAAGTTTTATGTAAAAAATGAGAATGGACCATAATTTAAAATTTTTTAATGTTTTCCCAGTTAATTTTTAAAAAAAATTTATTGTCAGGGGTTTAAATTTAAAATTTAAATTGAATATTAAAATTTTTAAATTTTATGATGAAAAAAATGAAAATTAAAGTCAAAATTTTAAAAAGGAAAAAATTTTAAAATTTAAAAGAGGATTTAAAAGGGTTTAAATTTTAAAAAAACTTTGGAAAAACGAAGAGATTCAGGGGAAAAAAAATTTAGGCACGTAATTTATTAAGTGCCCTTGGGGAACCCTTAAATTCCCCCGTTTTTTTTTTCTTGGGGGGTTTGACGCCCCCACGTTCTTTCTTCTAACATAACTCCCAAGTTTTTTTGACGGCCACGATTAATGGCAAAAATTTTTCCAACCCAATACCCGAAGAGAAAAAAGGGCGAAAAAAGCAAAAAAAAGATATACTTTTTAAAAAGGGTAGGGGTTTAGTGGGGGATCGACGGGTTTAAAAGATAACTTAGTGCCAAAAACAGTTCGGAACAAGGGTTTGAAAACCCACAACCAAGGAAGAAAAGGGTAAGCTCATCTTGATTAAAAATATTAATTTTAAGAAAAAAATAATAGGGCCCGAGTATTCTTATCTACAAGTAGCAGGGAAAAGGAGTTCCTTTTAACCAAGGAAGGAGGGTTACTCAGTAAAAGGAAAATTTTTGTATAGGAAGTTAGATTAGGCAGATAATTAAATATAATTGGGAAAAAAAATCTGGGTTGTATGTGACTTGAATATTCAGAAAATTTTTGGTTTTTTCTCACTTAAAGAAAGTTGTTCTTTTGAATTAAGTAATTTAAGTTATTCTTAATAAAAGTTTTGTTAAAAAATTTCAAAAAAAGCCCCCATCTTTTAGATAATCCCCCACCTCTAGCTTACGCGGATCCCTACCAATAGGGTAAAGCAGGATGGCTATGTCCCGAATTCTGTTAGTGGTGCTGCTAAACCCCGAGAACATTGGGGTGTACTGTCTATAATATCCCTTCCCAAAAAAGGGTCTTTAAACCCGGGGTTTTGTCCTTGGAACCCCGGAAAATGTAGTATTGTTTTTAACTTTCATTTTTTGAGGGGACTTCTTTTTAACCCCACGACAGGCCAAAATATTTAAAAGCTATCTTGTGCGAATTTACATTTTGCTGGTTTGTTTTTTTAAACGACATTCTGTAACCTTTCCCGTACCTTATCTATGTGGCTTATGATCGTCCCAGCTTTCTGAAAAAAAAAAGCCACATCGTTAAATATGGTAGGACAAACTTCTCACATCCTTTTTAAATAGTTCAAAATCAATCTGTTTAAATAAAAAAAGGGCTTTTTAATCTGAATAGCATACGGGGCGATAAGTTCCAAAAATAGTGGTGAAATGCTGCTAACCCCTGAGTCTTTGGGGTTAAGGGGAAACTGCCAATAACCTTTTTTCAAGGGTTTTTATATTTGGGCCCAAGGAAGGTTTTAATTTATGCTCTATATTTGGGAAGGGGGTAAAACTGGAGGGTTTTTATTATTTATTCGGGTTTTTTTAATAATCAATTTAAGGCCTAAAATTTTAGGGGTTTCAACCAAAAAAACAAGGGAAAAAAATCTGACTCTCCTATTTCTATTACTTGGTACTTCAACATTTTCTTTTTTCTTTTAATAAATAAATTTGCCTTTCCGACATTCTGTAAGGGTTTTGTCCTAAAAGGGTTTTTTTCATTTACCAGTTCAATTTTCATGCTCTTTCCAAGTGCGTTTTTTCCGGTTTTATTGGGAAAATTTTTTAAAAATAAAGGGATGGTTTCTTTTGTTTTTTTTTGGGTTTAACATTCAGTCATTTTTTTTAACTGACTGTGTTCTGTAACTTCTTTAAGTCAAAAATATTCGGGTTAGAATCGATACGGGGAAAAAAATTTTTTTCTAATTCGTTTTGAATCTTCCTTTTGCCCCACTGTTTCATATTTATAAATTCGGCCCTTTTTTAGTACGGCTTCAACATATATACATGAAAAACTTGATTTTAATCGATGTTGTTAAATCCCCACACCACATAATTCCCTCTCTAAAAATTTTTTTTCTTTTTCTTCCCCGGGCCTTTCCCTGCACAGATAGTTTTTTTAGGTAGATTCATCCTTAACACTAACAATAAATCTCCTTCTGAAAATTCTCGCTTAATAGCATTCTTATCATACCATGCCTTTTTTTTTTAATTTTTTGTTTCTTCCATTTTTTTAAGCTAATTTCTTGGGCATCTTTTTTAAATCGATTTATGAGTTGGAAAAAAGTATTTTAAAAAGGGGTCTTTATTCCCTTTTGTAGTCCCCCGCCAATTCTAATAAAAAAAGTTTAAAAATGTTCTCAAATTTTTTTCCCCTGGACCAATTCAGCGGGGGTAAAACCTGTGCTTTCAAGGGTGATGGTTCTTAAAACGAAAAGTGCAGTTTGGAACCGTTTTTTCCCCTTTTGGGAGAGGATTCGATGCATATCACTCTTAAGATTCTTTTTAGAGTTCTTTTGAAATCTTTCGACGGGGTTACTCTTGGGGGATGATAAACCGAACTTCGAACAACCCTTTATTCCAAAGTTTTCAAAAAAAATTTATTTAAGATACCGTGAATGAAGTTACCTGGTCCGCGTTTGTGTGAATTTCCTTAAGAAAACCCATTCTACTGAAGATCTGGAACAAAGCTTCCAACGGTAGTGGACGCTTTTATCAGGATTTGGGACTTATCAGGGTACTTCGAGGATATGCACATGACAGTTAACAAAAATTTATTCCCGTAGGTGTAAGGGAAGGGTCCCACTGCATCAACCCTTTAATTTAAAAAACCCCCTTATTACTGGGAAATAATTGCATTAAAAAGCTTTTTTTTTGATAATTTGCCCCTTTCCTGCCCTCTGACAGGGATCACATGTTTTCACAAACTCCTCTATCTCTTTATAGCACTGAGGCCAGTAAAATAAACCCTTTTAATCCCAAATTTTTCGTCTTCGTGACACCTAGATGGCCTGATGTACCTTCATGACCCATTTTCAGAATTGACGATCGGAATTTTCAGGGAAAAAAATAGTTGTCTTATGTCTCCATTCTTTTTTTTCCTGCTTTTTTTTGAAGTTTTTCCTTTTTGGGTTTGTGAATAATCAAATGTTTTCCCTTCATTTTTCATACCCTTTTCTACGTTTTGAATCAAAAGGGGCTAATTTTTCACTTTTCTGTTGGGCTTTTTAAAATCAAAATCTTATTGATTAAACGCATTTTGTTCTTTTTTTCCAAAAATGAAAAGGGAACAGATTTTCACTTTTTCAGCTAAATTTTCTTCTTTAATTTTATTTCCTTTCCCTTTTTATTCCCGCTTCACTTTTTCTGTTCTGTTCAGCTTCTTTTTCCTCTGATCAGAGTTTGAATCGCATTTACTATTTCCCCCTCTCGGTAAAATATTATGCTCTAAATCTGATCCCCAAAGGGGCTCAATTGTTCGATTTCCCAAAATATATCTTCCCCGATCATATTGTTTTTCCCCCTTTCAGGCCTTGGTTTATGAATTCCCCACTCACAATCAATTTCTACCTCCGGAGGTAAAAACATATGTTTTATCAAGAATATGTTGGACCCCCCCCATTTCACCCCCGTAAAAAATTATTGGTGTAATAAATTTCTCCAAAAATTTTATCTATTGAGGTTCCTGTATCTCTAAGGATAAAAAACCCCCAAAACCATTTTTACCTTAATAGAGATATGTGTCGAGGAAGCGTTTTTCCCGGGAAATTTCTTTTAGTCTATTTATGGTTTCGGGGCCATATTTCTTCAATTTAGGACATTGTTTGAAAAATCATAAGATCCGCATTCAAAAAAACTGGAGGCGTCTTCTTTTTTTCAAAATCTTTATGATTTTTTTACGGTTTTTTGGTTCTATGGTATTCCCAGGATTATTCATGGATACATTTTCCCTCGGAATAACCGTTGGGTTATTCCACTTCTTTTTCATCGTGTCCTTGGAATATGACCATGGAACTTTTTTCTGAAATGTTTTTCCCCCATCTTCATATTCCTCATTTTAGAGCGAAACACGGGGGGAAATAATACTATTTTATTCGTCCAAAAATGTTTCTTAAATTCATTTGGGGGCCTTTTTTTTAATTGATCCGTTATCAAAACTTTTCCCAAATGTTCCCAAAAAGGGAAACCTTTTAACCCAAAAACCCCCTTCAAAATAGGTCTGAAGTTCATAAAAAAACGTCCCGTTTGGGCCCCCGGATTTTTTCTGGTGTTTAACAAAAAGGGAGAAATTTTTTTGGGGGGTTTTAATTTTTAAAACTTTTTTGAAGCAAATTTCTTTTTACATGATCTTCTGATGAAAATTCTTCGGGTTTTCTCGCGATATTTACAAAATCGGGGTGAACACTAATTAGTTGGGGAACCCAATTTTTTTTGGAAATCCTATTCATTTTGGCCTGTCTTTTTAAATAAAACCAAAAAAAGGCTTATGTCATCCTCCCTTTTTCCTTTTAAAATTTTGGAAAAGTTTAAGCAATTCAAAAGTGTTTGAATTGGTTTTCTTCTCAAAGGGTCATTCTCGCTAACACGTGACGTGTTACCTTCTAATCTTTCTTCCAATTTTCACGTTTAACATTTCTCGAACGAATTTTTATCGTAATTTGTGCTATTTTCAAAAAAATTTTTTAAGGGCAATAATTTTTTGATTAGTTACTCTTTTCCCCAATTTTCTCAAAAAATAACTTAGGTCTGATTTTCGACCTTTTTTTTAAATGCCATTTTTGACAAAAGTTTTTTTACAAAAAAAAAAATATTTCAAACCCACAATTAAATGAATATCACTTATTATTTTTTTTTAAAAAAATAATAATAAATAAAAAATTTTTAAAATTGAAACATTAAAAATAATTTTAAGCAAATGTATGCAAATTTTAATCATTAATAGAAAACTCCCAAAGATTTGATAACCTAATAATATTTGAACATATGCACACTATTTGATATAAAAATACTTTGTCAAACGCTAAAGGATTTTTGCAAAAAAAAAAAACAAATTTTTCATAAAACAATAAGTTTTAAAATATAAAGGTTGGGACATAGTCATCCGGATGACATGTCTGAGGATCCGCGTGGGGAGGTGGGGGAATATCTAAATGAGGGAAATTTTTAATTTAACACAACTTTTTTTTAAAATAACTTAAATTACTTAATTCTAATTAACAACTTTCTTAAAGTGGGGTTAAACACCCAATTAAACCTTATATTCAAGTCAGATCGCGCAACTAGATCACTTATCTTAATTATAATAAAATTTAAATGACTAATCTAACTTCCCATACAAAATATTACCTTTTTCAGAGCATTCCTTCATCGATTGAGGGTTTCCATAACTTAATTTTTTGATGAGAAGATTCAGACTTTCTTATAATTTAATTTAGATGAACGTATCCTTCTTCCAGGTATAGGACGACTAACACTTGATCCAATGATTCCAATAATTATCCTAGACTTGCCACTTTCTCATCAAACTTTCATCCTTTAAAGTATACTTTTACATTGCAACATAGCCATCCTGTGATGAAAAAAGGGCCGGTTCCGGAAAGCTAGAGGTGTGGGATTATAAAAAATGATGAGACATAATAATTTTAATACAAGTTTATTAAGAATAATTTTTATATTATTAAATTCTAATTTGACAATTTTAAAAAAGTGGGGTAAACCCCCAAATTTAAAAACCACGTATTAAGTCAGATCACGCAAAGACCCTTTTTATCTTTATCATTAATAACCCTATTCATCTAATTACTTATATCTAATATTACCTTTTTCAGTTCCCCTTCCCTTTTCCTAGATAATGATATCTAAAAACTTTATATAAGATGATTCCAATTTTTTTATTTGGCTTCTATTCTTTCCAAAACTTTTTGGACTGCAAACCCTTTTGATCTGTAGATTTCACACTAAGCTTTGTCCCCCTTTTATCAGAAAAACCCAATACTATTCTAAGCTTGCCGCCATATCTAAGCTTGCCACGCTATATCCCTATCATCAAAGCTTCTATCCATTTATAGTATATCTAATTTACATTTTTCTTTTGTTTACTTCTTGGTTTTGGGGAAAATTTTTGCCATTAATCGTCCGTAAAAAGAACATGGGAGTTATGTTAGCAGAAAGACGCGATAGACGCCCAAACCCCCCTCCAAAAAAAAAACGTGTTTTTTTAAGGGTTTCCCAACCTTTTAATAAATTACGTGTCTAAATCTCTATTTCTAAATTTCTTCGCTTTCTGAGTTTTATTTTAAATTTTAATCTTAAATCCTCATTTTAACTTTTTATAATTTCCCAAAATTTATCTTGACTTTTTAAATTTTTATTCTTTTCAGAATTAAATTTTAATATTCAATTTAAATTTAAACTGTGACAATAAATTTTACTCCCAAAAACTAGGCCAACATTAATAATTACTGTTTAATTTTGCCCCCTCACTTTTAACATGCAATTTCTTAAAATATTTATACATTTAAATTTTAAAACAAATATTCTGGGTGCGCAGACCCAACTAACACTCATATGGAGCTGGAACTTTTTCCCCCTTCTTGTTGAAGCTATAAATCGTATTTTTTAAGATTTTCAGGGTCGTCTCCTGAAATGAAAACTGTTTAGCCTATTTCCATAATATTAATCAATTTCAAATATTTTTTTATATCACAATAAATTTTCATCTCCATCCCCACATCTGGTTTCAAAAAAATCCCCCAAAGGAGCCGCGCAGCCCGTTATTTTTATTGTTGTGCCCCGACTACGCCCGTTTCCCCGAACCAGATGCCTCATAATACGTAAAAATACAACAAATATATATATAAATTTATACAATACCATTTTTCAATAAACTATTATAACAAATAACCAAAGGAATTTTCGCACTCCGAAGTCATACATCGAAGAAAAACAAATGTGATTACAAATGTTTTCTTCAGAAAAAATTTTTAACAAGTCGTTCCAAAATTAAATAAACACTCATTGTAGTGTTTGACTTTTTATAATTTTTAAGCATCCCCCGGGGTTTCTTTTTTGCAATAATTTTTCCCGACCATTGTTGGAAGATCAAAAAATGAAACAATACAACCGATTTTTATATTTTTTCCCACATTCACATCCAACGATGAGGTGTCATCCCCTTTTTTCTTTCCTCGGTTGTACTGGAATTTCTTGTTGAAGGTTGAATTCCCTTTTTGTCGTCCTTTTTTTGACTTCCCAACTGTGTCCTTGGCTGGTCGGGGTTCTTCTGTTTCTCCGTCGGGGCCTTAGACTGTATCTTACTTCATTTGGAATTTTGGCATTCTCTTCTGTTCTTTTCCTGCTTTTGGGAAAAAGTACTGGGTGATTTTTTCTTTTATTATTTTTATTCCCCTTTTTTTCCACTTTCTTTGTGGTCCACTTGCCCCGCACCTGATCTTTTAATACCCCTATTATATCTAAACCTTTTTTTTTTTATTTTCATTCCCTAATGAACTAGGTAGTGATCTACCAGTAATTTGTTTTATGGGTCCTTCTGTATTTTTATATTGATTTGAAATTTTCCCATCCCCTTTTCCTCTAACCTACGTTTCACCGCAGATTTTTTCTTTCCCATATTGTGACTCATTTAATCCCTTTATGTACTTTTTTCCAAGTACTAGTTTCTGACTTGATTTATACTATTTGGGATACCTGTTCCCAATTGACCCCGTCACATTTCCTATGACGATATATTCTTATTTGATCTACGTTAACTGTTAATCTTTTTTCCCGATTTCCATTTACAATATTATTACAATTTTAACTTCTAAAACTCTATAAGGTCCCCCTTTTTTTTTAAATTTAGCACATACTTTGTTAGCTGCTGAACTTACAGGGTGTGTTTCCAAAGACCCCCCCATTTACCTTATTTTATGTTTTTCTACGTCTATTATAATATTTTTTCCCCCCTTCCTGTTTAATTTTTGTACTTGGGCCACTTCTTTAAAGCTTTTCTGTATATCTTGAATTTTGAATTTTGAACTTTCCGATATAAACTATTTTTTGAAAAGGTGTAATCAATTTTCGACCAAAAAAATAATTCAGCAGGTGTTTTTCCGTTGTTTCTTCACCGCCGTACGAATAGCGTAAAACTCCGTAAAAATTGATCCCAAGTATCGGTTATCATTAACATAATTTGCAATCATTTGCACTTTTTCCGATTAACCCTTTTAGTCCGATTTTTCTTTTTGGGCGATATGCAACAGTCTTTACATGCCTTTCCAATCTTTCCCCCTTAATGCCCCAAAAATCCGGGTATAAATTGGGACCATTAAAACTTTTTAATTTTATTGAGCCCATAACGCGATATAAAAAATTGGAATAGCCATCCTGGATACCCGTCCCCTTGGGGTTTCCGGAAGCTAGAGGTGTGGGGTTAAAAAAGAAGAGACATAATTTTAATACAACTTTTTTTTAAAAGGGAACTTATGATCAAGTTCTAATTTGACAATTTTTTAATTAGAGGAAGTCAAGCCCCCCTTTAAAACAGTATTTTTCAGATCACCAACTGAATCCTTTATCTCAATTTTAGTTAATAATCCTAGCATCTAATTTTTTAAACTAATATTACCTTTCAGTCCTGGTCCTTCCTAGATAATGGTATCTATAAATTTTATTAACGAAGGTTCCAACTTCTTTATCCTAGGCTTCTATTCTTTCCAAAACTATCGGACTGTTTTTTTGATGAGAAAGATTTCACACTAAGTTTTTTATCACGCTATTGTTTTGGAATGATTCCACACTAAAACCCTTTCGGGAGCCTGCTACGCTATATTATCCCATATCTAGGTTTGCCCCCTTACCCTTTTTATAGTATATTTTCTTTTTACATGTTACTTTCGTTTATCTTCTTGGTATTTTTGGGAAAGGGTTTTCCCATTTAATCGTTGTCAAAGAACATAGGAGTCATGTTAATCAAAAAAGGCGCGAGAGACGTCAAAAACCCCCCTTAAAGAAGAAAAAGGGATTTACTTAAGGGTTCTCAATCCCCTTAATAAATTACGTGTCTAAATCTCTATTTCTAAATTTCTTCGCTTTCTGAGTTTTATTTAAATTTTAATCTTAAATCTTCATTTTAACTTTTATATTTCCCCAATATTATCTTGATTTTTTAAATTTTTCAAAAAAATTTTTTAATTTTAAAATTTTTTAATTTTTATAATTTCCAATATCTATCTTGATTTTTAATTTTCATTGCAATTTTAATCTTAAATTTTAACTTTTTATAATTTCCAAAATTTTTTCTTGATTTTTAATTTTCATTCCCTATCTTAGAATTTTAATATTAAATTTAATTTTTTAAATTTGTGAAAAAAAATTTTTACCCAATAACTAGGCCAACATTAAAAATTTTGTTTTTTTATTTTTAATTTTTAAAAATATTTATACATTTTAAAATCCCATTCGGGGGCAGCCCCAATTTCAACATTGCATATGGAGCTGGTACTTCTGCCCCCTTTCTTAACAGCCTGGAAACACTTTAAGTTATATTTTTTCAAGTTTTTAGGTCAGTCCCCCCTGAAATGAAACTATTTGAGTATCTATTTCCTTTAAAAATTAATCAATTTTACATAATTTATTTATATTCACAAAAAATTTTATCTCCATCCCCACATCTGGTTTCAACAAAATTTCCCCAATGACCCGCGCAGCGCCGTTATTATTATTGTTGGGGCCCCCTATCCCGCGTTTCCCTGAACCAGATGCCTATAAAAACAACAATACAACAACATATATATATAAAATTTTATTATACAATTAAAAAAACTTTTTTTCAAAAAAACCATTATAACAAAAAACCCAAAAGGGAAATTTTTTTCGCATCTCACAAACCCCCTACATCGAAGTAAAAAAAATGGGGAATACAAATGTTTTTCTTCGGGAAAAAATTTTTAACAAGTCAAAAGTTCCAAAATTAAATGAACACCATTGTGGGGGGGTTTTTGACTTGGCTTATAACTTTTGGGCACCCCCCGAGATTTCCCTTTTTGCAAAATTTTTTCCGGGACCATTTTTGTTGGAAGATCATAAAAAAATGAAAAAAACAACCTGATTTTTATATTCAGTCCCCACGTTAAATTCAACGATGAGGTGTCATCACTTTTTAAACCCCCGTTTGACTGGAATTTCTTGTTGTAAGGTTTTTTCCTTTTGTCGCCCTTTTCCCTTCCTTTTCCCCAATTTTGTTTTGGCTGGTGGGGGGTTCTTCTGTTCTCCGTCGTGGCCTTAAATTATAAGTCTTTTTAAAAATGGAACCAGTTGATTCTCTCTCCTGCTTTTTTTTCTTTTCCTTGAAATAGTCCCAGATGACTTTTTGTCTTTTATTATTACAATTATTATTCCCCTTTCTTGCCACTTCCTTTGGGGTCCATTTTGTCCCCGATATACCGGGATTTTTTAATACCTTGGTTATTTTTAAACCTTTTTTTTTTTTAAATTTTTTTTTTTTTTTCCCTTTCCGTGGTATTTTTTGATTGGACCAATTTTTTTTAACCTCCTTTCCCGGATTTTTTTTATTTGGATTTTTAAACCCCCTTGGGGCCTTTTTTTTCCAATACGTTTCCCCCGCATTTTTTTTTCCAAAATTGTGCCATTTCCTTAAAAATTTTCCGAATTTTAACTTTTTCCCCCGTTTTCCTTTTACAATTTGGGGAAAACCAACCAAAACCTTTTTCCCCCTTTTTTGTTTTCCTTTGACTTTTTAAACTAATTAAATTTTTTTAAAAAAACCCCAAAAATTTCCTTTTTTTTTAAAATTTCTATTATTTAATTTTTTTCCCCCCTTTTTCTTTTTTAAATTTCGTACTTAGTCTAGTTTTTTAAAAGCTTTTCATATTTTGAATTTTGAATTTAGAGCTTTTTATCATAAACTATTTTTTGGAAATGGTTTAATCAATTTTTGGAAAAATAACCCAACCCGGGAAGTTTTTCCCCCTGTTGTTTCTTTTACCGCCGTAATTTAGGTGGAAACCACGTAAAAATTTGGGATCCCAAGTATCGTGTTGATCATTAACATAATTTGCAATCATTTGCACTATACCCGATTAACTCTTTCAGTCCGATTTGCTTGGGGTCGTATGCAAAAAAGTCTTCAAAATGCCTTATGCCTAATTTTTCCCCTTAAGTGCTCAAAATCTCGGATAAAAATTTGGGGGACCATTACCTTATTAATTTTTTTGGGGAGCCCATAACGCGATAAAAAAGTTATAAAAAAAAAAAAATATCCGCTATTAAAAGAGATGGGGCCCCTTTTTTAAAAAGGGTATAATTTCAGCCCATTTGCTGAAATGATCGGTTATTCCCAAAAAAGCGGTTACGTCTTATTCTCGATATAGTGATAGGGGCCCAATAAATCTAACGTCACTATCTCTTTCCCGGAAAACCCGATAAGGTTTTTTAACCGACCAGCTAAAAAACGCGTTTTTAAGTTATTAACCTTGGCAAATAAGGATGTAGAGACATATTGATCAATAAATTTTCTCATGTAGGGGAAAAAAAAACGTCCCGAATTTTATGATACGTTTTAAATCTGCCGACGTGTCCATTTCCTTTATTGGCTTATCATGAAATTCCCCATTTTTTTCTTTCCCCCAAAAATTTTGAATGTAACCCAAAAATTTTAATGACTTTGGTTTTCGCAAAAAATAACAATCCTTCAATTAAACGGAAATCGTGGGACCAATTCTCACAAAATTTTGTTTTTAACCCGAGTTATTTTCCCGGGGTTTCTAAATATCTATATTTTGCCCCAATTCGGGGTCATTTTTCGTTCCTCTATTAATTGTTCCCAAGGAAGAAAGTACCAAAATCTTTGATTACGGAAAAACAATTTTATCCCCAAATTTTTTTACACGGGGTTTCCCTTTTTGAGAGAATGTCACCCCTGCTTTTTGATTTCCCGGTCTATGTTCCCATTCTATATTGAACCCCCGCTAATTTTTAGTGCCCATCTAATCATCCTACTGATAAATTTTTGCCATGTGTTAGGCGGGAAGGGGGGTGTTTCCGTTATTCCCTTTTTAAGGTAATATTCCTAAAAAATTGTTCAAATTTTGTTCAACCCCCATACAAATGCAGACATTCCCTTTCGGTTACTGTGAAATTTCCTCTCTGCGTTGTTAAAGTGTAGACGAAAATTTTGGACTGGTCTGTTTTGTTGGTTTAGTACTGCCCTAAACCCAATCGAACTGGCATCTGTAAAAAAACCTCAAAATGGTTCCCCGGGAAAATTTGGAAATTTTTAAAACCCGGCGCTTTTGTTACCCCCTTTTTGACCTTTTGGAATGCCTTTTGGCTTCAATGGACCAGACTTTTTTTTTAAATTTTCTTGTTTAAGATTAAAAATGGCTCAAAAACCCCAAAAATTTTTTAATAAAGGGTACCATTTGGGGGACATACCAAAAAACTTAGTTTAATTCTTTTGAGTTCGGGGTGGTTTCATCTCTTGTATATCAACCTTTTGTCTCATCTGTTTTTAATTCTTTTTTACTAAAAATTTAAAATCCCAAATTTTTTAATTACCCAAAGGGAATTTACATTTTTCCTTATTTAATGTTAATCCTGCACCCTTTTAACAACGAAAAAATTTCCCCTTTAAATTTGGTTCAACATGGTGAGGAATGATGGAGACGCGATAATAACGCCCCATCCATGTAAACACTCACAAACCCCCCTTTACCCCCGGTTTTGTTTTGGTCAATTGTTTTTTAAAATTGGGAGCTGCACCGAAAAAACCGAATGGCATCCGCTTGAAAGAAAATTCCTTTTACTACAAATGCGGTTTTTAAATTTACCCGGGGGTTTACTGCCATTTGAAAATCCCCAAATTTTTAGATCAAGAGATGACATTATTGTTGATATGGTATGTTCGTTAATAAATCATTTTTATTAACGGAAAAAGGGTATCGGGGGATACTTTGTGATCAAATTTTAATTTTCTATAGCTCCCCCAAAATCTTTTGCTTCCGGATTACCCGGGTTTAACCCATTTTTTTTTCTTTGCACAATACAACAGGTGACGCGTATGGGGACTGAATTGGAAAAACCTTTTCCCTCTTGTAACTTTTTTTGGTATGTGAAAATTATTATTGTTTGTTTAGTGCGATCATACTTATAAGGCCCAGTTTGGTGGGTTATCTCCCGTGTAAATTTATGGGTAAAAGACATGAGTAAGACCGGGTTTTTGCCCCCTGAAAAAACCCCTTTTAAAACAAATAAACAATTTTTTTTTATTTTTTGTTTTTCTATTTCCCCCAAATTTTGTTTTAGATAAATCTTTTTCCCCAATTTTTTTCCCTTTTAATTGGTTAAAACCCCCTTTTTATTTATTTGAGAATCTGGAATTTTCAACGATTTTGATTAAAATCTAAACTATTTTTTTGAGGGCACTTATGAAATCTATACCTAGAATACATGGGTATTCTAAATTTTTTCAACACATGAAATGCACTTTTTTTTCGAATTGTCTGATTTTAAATTTTTTAATTCTACAACCCCCTTTGTTTTGGATTTTCGCACCCTGTGTTTGTTATTACCTGGGCTCGCGTTTTTTTATTTGTTTATAAAAAAAAATATTTTCTATATACCCTTCCGATAAAAAAGATTTATCTGTTCCGGTGTCCCATAGCGTTTTAAAAAATGTGTTTTTTTTAAATAATATAGGAGTGGGGAAGTTCTACGGGTGCTAAAACATATGGGAAAAAAGTCTAATTGCTTTTTGTCGACACCCCTTTGCGGTTGATCTTTAAACCCTTTTACAATATTTAATCGTCCCCTTTGCGTCCTATCACCTCGATTGAAATTATCACTGAACCCTTATTTCTACGGTCCCCTTTTAAAAAATTATCATTTCGCTCATTTCAAAAATGAGAAACCCCCTGTTGCTAAATTTTTGACCCTTATTATTAAACCTTTTCCCCTCTCAAACCCCTCTATTATTTTGACGTCTATTCTCGTAAAACTCATTTCTGTTATTTGGGCTACCCCCTTATTTCCGAATTCCTCCAGTTTTTTACCATATTAGCTTCAAAAAATTTGGATCCTTTTGCGCATTTTGACCTCGTCTTTCTATATTTGGGTTTTGATAACCCTTTGTAATTTGCAAGAATATTTTCTTCGAATTTAGCCAAAGAAAAATTTAAAAGTTGTATCGTATTTGGATTTCACCCCCACGTAGTCCTGTACCCGTGGTTTTTGAGTCGAACTAAAATATGATCCACTGTTTTGCTTGGGACATTCCCCAATTTTTAAACTTCTCTATTTTTAGTAATCTTTTATACAAAATCAGTCGCGTCCCCATTTCTTCCCTGTTGGAAACCCCTTTACAAAAAAACCCCCGTAATTCAGTTTTTAGCTGCGCAAAAAACCGTGGCTGATTTTGTACCAACAACGAACCAAATATCGAATACCAATCTTGGGGCCCTTCCCCCGGGGACTTTTTAAGTTTAAACACAGATTACTTGGGATTTCAAGTAACTGAATATTGTTATCGATGCACCCCGATAAACTCAGCAACATTCCCCCGACCCCCGAAAAGTACAAATTTTAGGTAGAATTGTATTTCCAACCCACATTACCCAACCCAGAATTAAAAAAGTTCTACCCTTGAGACATAAAACCATCCTGTGATGACCATGTCTTGCCGGTTCCCCGAAGCTAGAGGTGTGGATTATCAAAATGAAGAGAAAATAATTTAATACAACTTTTATTAAGAGTAACTTATGATACTTTTAAATTCTAATTTGACAATTATTAATTAGAGTGAGAGTCAAGCCCAATTTAAATCACGTATTTTTAAATCAGGGTCACCAACCGAATCCTTTATCTCAATTATAAAACAAATCCTATGCATCTAATTACTTATATCTAATATTACCCCTTTTAGTCCTGGTCCTTTTCCTAGATAATGGTATCTATAAACTTTTTTTAACGAAGGGGTTTCCCAAATTCTTTTTCCTAGGCTTCTATTCTTTTCCCAAAAATATCGGACTGTTAATTTTTGATGAGAAAGATTTCACACTAAGCTTTATCACGCTATTGATCAGGGAAAGATTCCACACTACAACCTTTTGAGCCTGCTACGCTTTTATTATGCTATATCTAGGTTTGCCACGTTATCCTTTTTATAGTATATCTCATTTACATGTTTACTTTTTGTTTTTCTTCTTTGGGATTGGGTTGGGAAAAGGGTTTTTCCATTAATCGTGGCCGCCCAAAAAACATAGGGGGTCATGTTAATCAGAAAGGGCGCGAGAGACGTCACAAAAATTATCAAAAAAAAAAATCCGCTATTATACGAGATGAGGCCTTTTAAGAGGGGGATAATTTCCCGCCCATTTGCTGAAAAAGATCGGTTATTACCAAAAAAATAGCTTTCGTCCTTTTCCCCGATATAGGGTACGGGCCTAATAAATCTAACGTCACTATCTCATTGGGTAATTTTTATATAATTGGGTTTAACCGACCAGCTGGTAACGCGTTTTTTTTAAATTATTAACTTGGCACATATTTGGGATGTAGAGACATATTGATCAATAAATTTTCATGTAATGGAAATAACAAACGTCCCGAATTTTTTTATACGTTTTTTAAAACTGCCTAAGTGTCCAGGGGATTGGCTTGTCCCGAAATTCTCTCATTATTTCATTCCTTAAAGATTTTGGGAATGTACAAACGCATTTTTTACCTAATGACGTTGCGGGGTTTCGCATAAAATAACAATCCTTCACTAAAACCCGGAAAAACGGGACCAATTCTCACATATTGTTGCATTAACCGAGTTTTTTCTTCCGGGTTTTTTAATTATCTATATATATGACCTAATTTTGGGTCATTTTTTTGTTCATTTATTAATTGTTCCCCATGAAGTAAGTAAACCCAAAACCCTGATTTTGGCAAATTTAATTTTTTTCACCACTATATTTTTTAAATTTATTCCTTGAAAAAAATTTTCAGCCACTGCATTTTGAGTTCCCGGTCTATGTTCCCATTCTATATTGAATTTTTCTAACCCTTTTGTGCCCCCCAATCATCCTTTCCTTGACAAATTTTGCCATGTGTTAGGCGTGAAGGGCGGGTTCGTTATTACCCAATTGGAAAATTCCCAAAAAATGTTCTAAATTTGTTCAACGCCCATACTACTGCTTGGGCATTCTTTTGGTTACTGTGTAATTTTCTGCGTTGTTCAGTGGGACGTGACGCAAATACCACTGGTCTGTTTTTGTTGGTTGGACTGCTCCTAAACCAACCCAACTGGCATCTGTAAATAACTCGAATGGCCCCCGAAAGTTTGGTAATTTTTAAAAATGGCGCTTTTTTTTACCGCCTCCTTGACCCTTTTTGAATGCCTTTTTTTGCTTCATTGAACCCGACAAATTTTTTAAATTTTCGTTTAAGATTATAAAGTGGTTTCACAAATATCCGCATAATTTTTAATAAATTTCGGTACCACTGGGGCATACCTAAAAAACCCGGGGAAATTTTTTTTGTTACGGGGGGGTTTCATCTCTTTTATAGCTCTCTAACCTTGTCTCATCCGTTTTTTAAATTTCCTTTTTTACTAATAATTAATCCCAAAATTTTTTCAATTCATCGCACCCCAAATTTACATTTTTCTTTATTTAATGTCAATCCTGCATCCTTTTTAAAAACGAAAAATTTTAAAAAAATTTAAAATGGTGAGGGAATGATGGGACGTACAATAACGTCGTCCATATAAAAAACCTCACAAATTTCCCCCATCACCGGTTTTTAGGATTATGTCAATTGCTTTTGAAAATTGGGAGCTGTCCCGAAAACCGAATGGCATCCGCTTGAAAGCGTAAGTGCCCCTTTTACTAACAAATGCGGTCCCAACTATATCACTGGGGTTTACTGCCATTTGAAAGTACCCAACTTAAGGGTCAAGAGATGACATTATTGTTGTATATGGTATGTTCGTTAATAAATCATCTATTAACGGTAAAGGGTATCCCCGGATACTTTTGATCGAATTTAATTTTTTATAGTTACTGCAAATCTATATGCTTCCGGGTTATCCGGTGGTAACCCATTATTTTTTTTTGCATAATACAACAGGTGACCCTATGGGGACTGAATTGGCAATCGTTTCCTCTTGTAACATTTTTTGGAAAATGAAAATCTATTATTGCTTGCTTAGTGCGATCATACCTATAAGGCCTTGAAGCTTTGGTGGGTTATCTCCCCCTGTCAATTTCATGGTATAAAAACATGAGTAAGACCTGGTTTCTCTGGGAAAAAAAACCCTTTTAAAAATACTAAAAAAAATTTTGTAGTTTTTGTTTTTTTACTTCCCCAATTTTGTTTTTTTGATAAATCTATCTCAATCCTTTTTTTTTCCCCTTTTTAAATTTGGGTTTAAAAACCCCTTTTTATTTGAGAATTGGAATTTTTTAAAGATTTTTTATCAAAAAATAATACGATTTTTTGACGCACTTATGAATCGATACCCAGAATACATGGGTATTCTAAATCTTTCAACCCCATGAAATGACCAATTCCTTTTCGAATTGTCCGATCCGAATATTCACCCTAAATCCCTTTGTTTTGGGATTTCGCACCTTGTGCTGTTATTACCCTGCTCCGGGTTTTTTTAAATTTGTTTATAGAAAAAAAAATTTTCTATATACTTTTCCGATATAAATGATTTATCTGCTCCGGTGTCCCAAAAGGGGCTTTCAAAAATGTGTTATTTAATAAAAAAAGGAACGGGGGAAGTTCTACGGGGGTTTTACATATCGGAGAAAGTCTAATTGTCTTCTTGGTTTACACCTCTTGGGTTTATCATTAACCTTTTCAATATTTTTAAACGTCCCCTTTTCCCATCGCCCGGATTGAAATTTTTACTCGAACCCCTATTTCTACGGTCCCCTTATTTAAAAATTTTCATTTCGCCCCATTTCACCCCGAGTAAAACCCTGTTATTGAATCTTTGATCATTATTTTGAAACCTATTCCTCCCAACCCTATTATTTTTTACGGCTATTCTCATAAAAAATCATTTCTACTGTTATTTTGGGGGCCCCCCTTATTTCAGAATTCCCCCAGTTTCTTCCCTTAGCTTTTCCAAAATTAGGGATCCTATGCGCATTTTGACCTCGTTTTTTCATATTATTATCGTTCTGATAACCCCTTTGTAATTTGCGTTAAATTTCTCTTCGAATTTAGCCAAGACTTCTAAAAGTTGTATCGTGTTTTGTGGATTTTGGGCTTCCCCATAGTCCTTTTATTTTGTGGTTCGAGCCCAACTAAAATATGATCCACTAAGTCTGCTTGGGACATTCCCCAATTCTAAAAATTCTCTATTTTTGTAATTTTATAAAAAAAAAATCAGTAGGATCCTGATTTCTTCCCTGCTGGGATGCATAAAACTCCGACTGTAGTTCTTTCTTTTTTTTGACCCGGGGGAAAAACCTTTTGCTAATTCAAAATTTTTTAGCTGCCAAAAAACCGTGGCTGTATTTTTCACTCAACAACGAACCAAATATCGAAACCAACCCTTTAGCCCTTCCCCCGAGATGACTTTTTAAAGCACATGACAGACATTTTGGGGTTTCAAGTAACTGTATGTTAACGATACACCCCGATAAACCCCTGCAATGTTCTCCTTGACCCTGAAAAAATACATTTCAGGTAGAACCGTACCCACCTACATTACCTAACCCAGAATTAAATACGTTCGGGGTTTTTGCAACATAGCCATCCTGTGATGACCATGTGCCGGTTCCCCCGTTTGGTAGAGGGTGTGGGGTTATCAAAATGATGAGACATAAAATTTTAATACAACTTTTTTTTAAGAATAACTTTATTACTTAAATTCCAATTTTACAATTTTAATTAAAGTGAGAGTCAACGCCCAAATTAAAAACCCCGTATTCAAGTCAGATCACGCAACTAGATCCTTTTTTCTCAATTTTCAAAAATCCTTTCATCTAATTACTTTATATCTAATATTACCTTTTTTTCAGTTCTCCCTTCCTTTTTTACCAAAATAATGATATCTTTTAAACCCTTTTTTAAGATATTCCAAATTTTTTTATTTTTGGCTTCTATTCTTTTCCAAAAAAGGGCTGCTAACCTTTTATCTTTTAAGATTTCACACTAAGCTTTGCCGCTATCGATCAGGAAAATTTCCCCACTATTATTTTTAAGCTTGCCGCGCCATATCCCCCAAGCTTTCCCCCTTATATCCTATCAAAAAAAGCTTTTTATCCATTTATAGTATATCTAATTTACATATTATCTTTTTTTTATCTTCTTTGGGATTGGGTTGGAAAAGTTTTTGCCATTAATCGTGGGGGTCAAAGAAATAAGGGGTTATGTTTGCAGAAAGACGCTTTGACGTCACAACATATTTCCGGGTCCGTTTCTTTTTTCTTGGTATTGGGGTTTGGGAAAAGGGTTTTTCCCCTTAATCGTGGCCGTCAAAGAACCTTTGGGGTTATTTTTAGAAGAAGGACCCGGGGACGTCACAACCCTCCAAGAAGAAAAACGTGATTTACTTAAGGGTTTTCAATGCCCCTTAAAAATTACGTGCCTAAATTTTTTTTTAAAATTTTTTCGCTTTCTAAGTTTTATTTAAATTTTAATCTTAAATCCTCATTTTTTAAATTTTTTTAATTTCCAATATTTATCTTGACTTTTTAAATTTTCCCTTTCGTCCTAGAATTAAATTTAATATTCAACTTAATTTTAAATTTAAACTCGTGACAATAAATTTACCCCATTAACTAGGCCAACATTAATAATTCTGTTTAATTTTGCCCACTCTCATTTTTTTAATATATATACTTAAAGTAACATACACTTAAATTTTTAAAAATTTTCCGGGTGGCAGACCCAAACTTTGCATCTGTATCATTTTCATATGGAGCTGGCATTTTTGCCCCAAATTTTTTGGGTGTTGAATTTATCATCTATTTACAATTTTAGGGTCTGCCCTGAAATGAAAAAAATCTTAAATTACTGTTTTCCATTATGTTTACATAATACCAAAAGTTTTTACAATTTTATGCATTATATAATTTGTAAATCACAAAAATTTTCATCTTCATCCCCACATTGGTTCCAAAATTCCCCCTGAGCCGCGCAGCGCCGGCCATTAGGGGGTGCCCTGACAACGCCGGTTTCCCGAACCAGATGCCTATAATACGAAACAATAAAAAAATATATATATACAAAATTTTTACAATTACAAACATTTTTCAAAAAACATTTTAAAAATAACCAAAGGAATTGTCGATTCACGAAGTCATACATCGAAGCAAAAAAAATGGGAATTACAATTGTTTTTTCCAGAAAAATTTTTTAACAAGTCAAAAGTTCAAAAAATAAAAATTTCACTCATTGTGTGTTCACTTTTTCTTGGCTTATAACTTTAAACACCGCCCGAGACTTTTTTTGCAATAATTCTTCCGACCACTTGTTGGAAGATCATAAAAAATGAAACAATACAACCTGATTTTTTATATATTCGGTCTCCCACCATGACGTCCAAAGATGAGGTGCTAACATTTTTTCTTTCCTCTCTCTTTCCTGGCTGACTGGAATTCTTTATGTTGCTCGTCGTAGGTTTGTAATCTCCTCTTTTGTCTGCTTTTTTTCTTGTTTTCCCTAAGGTAATTTCAATGGTCGGGACTCTGTTCTCAGGCGTACGCAGTCGTACTGTCATCCATCTGGAACTTCAGTTGTTTCTGTCTTTGTTCTTCTTTTCTACTTCTAGAAATAGTACTGATGAAAAAGGTCTTTATTATTTCGTGTCCCTTTTTTGCAGCCATTTTCTGTGGTCCACTTGCCCTGACTCTCCTGATCTCTTTATTCCCCTTATTGAACCTTGTCCTTTTACTCTTCTCCTGTCATTTTAAACAATTTAGGAAGCGTGATCTGACCAGTGATCTGCGTTTATGGGTCCTATCTGTATTTTTATATTTGATTGATTGGCGACTAATCCCTTTTGCCTCTAACGCGTTTCACCGCAGATTTTTCTTTCCCAGTGACTCATTTAATCCCTGATGTACTTTTTCCGAAGTACTAGTTTCCTGACGTGATCTTATATTATTTGGGATACCCACCTTAACTCGACCTCGTCACATTTCCTATGACGATATATATTCTTATTTGATCCACGTTAACCGTTAATTCCTTCCTGATTTATTACAATATTATTGTTATTTCACTTCAATACTTCCTATAAGGTCCTTCCAAATTTTGTTTAAATTTAGCGTAGACTTTGTTAGCTGCTGAACTTAAAGGGTGTGTTTCTAATAAGACCCAATCATTTACCTTAATTTTATGTCTTTTTCTTCGTCTATTATGTAATATTCTTCCCACCTTTCCTGTTTATAATTTTCGTACTTAGGCCTAGCTTCCCTGGAAGAAACTTCAATATTTTGTATTTTTGAATTTTTGAACTTTCCGAAATCATAACTACTCTGTAATGGGGAAATCAATTTTCGACCTGCAAATTCATAGCAGGTGATTTTCTCCTGTTTTTCATTCACCGCAGTAATGAATTAATAGCGTAAGCAAACTCACGTAAGAATTGATCCCAAGTTTCTGTGTTGATCATTTACATAATTTGCAAATCATTTGCACTAGATAGCGATTTACTCGTTCTTTTCTTATTTGCTTGCAATTATATGCAACAGTTTCATGCCTTATACCTAATCTTTTCAATTTAAATGCTTGGAATTTTCGGATATAAATTGTATTCATATGACTATTAATTTTGGCTGAGCTCCAAAACGCGATATAAAAATTATCAAAAAGAAGTATCCGCTATTATATGAGCCGAGGCCTTTTAAGAGGTCATAATTTTCAGCCCATTTGCTGAAATGATCAGTAATTTTTTTAAAACATATCGATTACGTCTCATCAAGTGATATAGGATACGGGCCTAACAAATCTAACGTAACTATCTCATTTGATAATTTGATACGAATTTGATTTAATCAACCAGCTGGTAACGCTTTTTATAATTATTAACTTGGCACATATGGCATGTAGAGACATATCGATCAATAAATTTTTCTCATATACGGAAATAACAAACGTCCTTATTTTATGATAAGTCTTAAAACGACCGAAACACTAATGGGCTTGTCGTGAAATTCTTCTTCATTATTTCATTCCTTAAAGACTTGAAATCTTATACAAGCATTTCACTCAACAACGTTATGCGTATTTCACATAAAACAACAAGCCCTCAATTAAAACAGAAATCGCGGGACCAATTATCACATATCGTCGCATGAACTGATCTTATCTTCCGGTTTTTCTATAGGTATGCCCTAATTTGGTCATTCTTGCTCTGTTATGAACTGTTCTAGTGACGCAAGTACTAAATCTCTGATTATTGCACAAATAACTTCTCTCATATTATACTTTCACCGAATAGATATGGTCGATCTTGTCGACCATATGTTTGTGAGTCAGCGTAAGTTAGAGGTGTGGATTCTTCGAAATGAAGCAGGACATTTTAGAATTTTAATATGACTTTATAAGAGTTTATCTTGTGATATGGTCGATCTTTGTCGACCATATCGTGGGTTTCAGCGTAAGTTAGAGGTGGATTCTCCTGAAATGAAAAGCATACTTATACCTTTTAATATGACTTTTATTAAGAGTTTAACTGAAATTACTTATATATTGAACAAACTTATATTAAGTGAGAATAATCCAAAACACAGTCACCAACACAGATCGCGCAATTGGATCACTTATCTATATAATTATATTATCCGCCTACTCTCAATCCTAATAATATTTCGAATTCGGAAAATAATCTTCCTACCTTGAATTCCAAGCAACGGTCCAATCAAATTAAGATATTCAGCTATGCTCGAGTGCAATGGTATGCACCTTGTAGTAATTGGCGAAATATCCGTGATTCTTGGGTAGGCCGTCAAATTACACTTCTATCTTTTCTACACTGAACTTTCTCTAAATTGCCATTAATCTTGGCCGTGAAAGAACTCAGAGGTTATGTTAGAGAAAGGACGCGTAAGCCGTTACAACCCCTCCAAGAAGCAAGACGTGATTTATTCAAGGGTCCACATGACCCTTAAGCAGTACCATGCGCCTAAATTTTATTTCAGAATCTCCTCACTTTCTAAGTTTTATTTAAATTTAACCTTGAATCCTCATTTTACCTTTACTCCAATATTTAACTTAACTTTAATTTTCATTATCCATCTTAAAAATTAAATTTAATGTTTCTCCTTAATTTGAACTCTTGACAGACACAATAAATTTTACTCAATTAACTAGACCAACATTAACAGTTTTGCATTTTAATCATTGTAGATTCTCACTTTTTACATATGTGGGTATACCTCATCTGAGCGGAGGGACAGGGAAAAAACCATCATTGACTTGGATGGGGAAAAAAACGAGGTCCGCATACCTTTTAACTAACTTAACTCTACTTAATTACTACTTAATGCTACTTAAACAACTATAACAATCTTCATGTCTTCCATTGCTTTTCCATCCATTTGAGATTACAAAGAAACTTTGAGACTGGATTTTTAAATTGGAATTCGGGGTCTGTCACCCTGAAATAAAAACTCTTTAGTTAAGCCGCAAAATCTATATTCACATAATACCAGTATGTTTACAATTTTTATGCATTATATATCACTTTTTAAATTACAACAAACTTTCATAAGCTAATTCTACATCTGGTTCCGTCAAACTTCCCAATGAGTCGCGCAGGTCCGTTAATGTCATTATAGTAACCTGACTACGCCGCGTTTCCCCTGAACAAGCATGTATACATTACAATATAACAATATATATATATATATACTATACAATTACAAAACATTTTTCAATAAATCACAAAACAGCCAACCAAAGGAATTGTCGCATCTCAACGGTCATACATCGAAGTAAACAAATGCATGTTAAATTGTTTTCCCATCAATTGAAAAAATTTTAAAAAGTAAAAAGTTCAAAAATATATATATACCCCTCAAGTGTCAATTTTTGTTTGGGATTATAACTTTAAACACCGCCCGAGACTTCCTTTTTTTGCAAATTTTCCGACAACTTTTTGGGAAAGAAAAAAAAATGAAAAATACAACCGTTTTTTATGGTTGTTCCTATGGGATTTCCATTGACAAAGTGCATTATTTTTCGCCCTTTTCCCATTCCCCCCGGTCCCTTTGATCCCGTATGTTGCCTGATGTAGGGTTTTTTTCTTCAGCTTTTCCAGCTTGACTTGATTTCACCCTTTGGGCCCGGGCACCCCTGACCCCTTTTTTGGTGGTCGGAAAAGCAAGAACCCCAACCAACCCCGTTTCCCTTCCGGTTTTCTTCCTACTTATTAAAAATTATCTGATGACAATGGTTTTTTATTTATTTTTTTGGGGTCCGCGTTTCTGCCACTTTCTTTGGGTCCACTTAACCAAGATCATCACGTTTTTCCCTCTTTTTTGAGCTTTTTTTTCTGGTTTTTTTTTATTTTTGGAAAAAAGAGCTAGGTAGGATCTAAAAGGTTTCGCGCATCGGCCTTACCGTTTTTTCTCACATCGATTTGACTTGACATTTATCCCTTTTTCCCCCAACTCACGCTTTATCTCAGACCCCTTTCTTCTTCCTATATTGACCATTTGATTTTGATGACGTTTTCCAAATTACTGTTCCGACGGGAAATAATATATCCAAAGACGGGCCTTTTAAATCAATCTCGTCACATTTATGACGATATATTCATATTGATCAAATTACGGTTTAAACCTTTTCCACCTCCATATTATAATGTTAATTTTTTTCTTACTTCAAAAACTCTATACGGACCTTCGTTTTTTTTTAAATTTCGCGCATATCTTATTCGCTGCTGAATTAAAGGGGGGTCCCAAAGACCCAGTCACTACCTTTTTAAATTTTAATCCCGCCCGGGCTATTATAATATTTTTCCCATCTTTCATGTTTAGGGGGTTTTTTTTTAGTCTAGCTTCATCAAACTTTTTCAATATTTTTACTGCAAAGCAGTTCCACCGCCATTAAATTTTGAAATGGGGGAATCAACTTTCGACCCAAAAAATTTTCGGTTTTTCCCGTCGTTTTATTCTCTGCTGTAGAATAGCGGGAAAAAAACCACGTAAGAATTGGTCACAAGTACGGATCATTTACATAATTTGCAACTTTTACAGATCGCGATTTACCGTTTTGTTCTATTTGCTTGAGGCCTATATGCAAAGTCTTCACTGCCTTTTTGCCTAATCTTTTTATTTTAAAAAACTCGGGTATAAAAGGGGGCCGTTATCACTTATTAATTTTATTGGGGTCAAAACGAAAAAAAAATTTTCAAAAAAAATATTCGCTATTATTCGAGACGATATTTTAAGAGGTATAATTTCAGCCCATTTGCTGAAATGAAAAAACTCTCTTTAAATTACTGTTTCCAATTTATGTTTACATATAATACCAATAAGTTTTTACAATTTTATGCATTATATACATTTGTAAATCACACAAATTTTCATCTTCATCCCCACATCTGGTTCCAAAAATTCCCAATGAGCCGCGCAGCGCCGCAGCATATTATTGGGCTGTTAGTGCCCTGACAACGCCAGTGTTTCCCTGAACCAGATGCCTCATAATACGAAACAATACACAACAACATATATATATACACATATTATACAATTACAAACATTTTTCACAAACGATATAACAAATAACCAAAGGAATTGTCGTGTATCTCACGAAGTCATACATCGAAGCAAAACAAATGTGGAATTACAATTGTTTTCTCCAGAAAGTGGGCTCTTAACAAGTCAAAAGTTCAAAATGTTATGTACACTCATTGTAGTGTTCACTTGCTTGGCTTATAACTTTTAAACACCGCCCGAGACTTCTTTTCTGCAATACCTTCCGGACCACTTGTTGAAGATCATAAAAAATGAAACAATACAACCTGATTTTTATATCTTGGTCTCCACCATGACGTCCAAAGATGAGGTGCTACCATTTTTCTTTTCTCTTCTTTCCTCGGCTGCACTGGAATTCCTTATGTTGCCTGCTGTAGGGGCTTGTAATCTCCTTGTCTGCTTTCTTTTCTGCTCTTTCCTGTTGCATCCTTTTGGCCGGTCGGGGACTCCTGTTCTTCTCAGGCGTGGCCGCAGGTTGTACGTCGGTCCATCTGGAACTTCAGTTGTTTCTGTCTTGTTCTTCTTCTACTTCTAGAAATAGTACTGGATGAAAAGGTCTTTTATTATTGTGTCCCTTTTGTGCCATTTTCTCTGTGGTCCACTTGCCCCTGACTCTCCTGCAAGTGGATCTCTTTATTCCTTATTGAACCTTGTCCTTTACTTCCTTTTCCCTGTCATTTCCAAATGAACTAGGAAGCGATCTGACCAGTGATCTGCGTTTATGGTCCTATCTGTATTTTTATATTGATTTGATTATGACTAACTCTTTTTTGCCTTCTAACTTACGTTTCACCGCAGATTTTTTCTTTCCCATAGTGTGACTCATTTAACTCTGATGTACTTTCGAAGTGGCTCAGTTTCCTGACGTGATTCATATTATTTGGGATACCTGTCTTGACCTCGACCTCGTCAAGCTACTTCCTATGACGATATATTCTTTATTTGATCCACGTTAACCGTTAATCTTTTTCCTGATTCCATATTACACATATTGTTATTTCTACTTCTAATACTCTATAAGGTCCTTCAAATTTTTGTTTAAATTTAGCGCAGACTTTGTTAGCTGCTGAACTTAAAGGGTGTGTTTCTAATAAGACCCAATCATTTACCTTAATTTTTATGTCTTTTCTTCGTCTATTATAATATCTTTCCCACCTTTCCTGTTTAATTTTCGTACTTAGTCTAGCTTCCCTGAAGAACTTTTCAATATTTTGTATTTTGAATTTTGAACTTTCCGAAATCATAACTAATTTTTGTAATGGGGAAATCAATTTTCGACCCAAAAATAATTCAGCAGGTGATTTTCCCGTTTTTTCATTCACCGCAGTACGAATAGCGTAAGCAAACTCACGTAAGAATTGATCCCAAGTTTCGTGTTGATCATTTACATAATTTGCAATCATTTGCACTAGATAGCGATTTACTCGTTCTTTTCTATTTGCTTGAGGCCTATATGCAACAGTTTTCACATGCCTTATACCTAATCTTTCACTTAAATGTTTAAAAATTTTCGGATATAAATTGGGGACCGTTATGACTTATTAATTTTATTGGAGCTCCAAAACGCGATATAAAATTATCAAAAGAAGTATCCGCTATTATAAGGAAAGCTGAGGCCTTTTAAGAGGTATACTTCAGCCCATTTGCTGAAAATGATCGGTAATTTTAAAAACATGTCGATTACGTCTTCACCTGCGATATAGATACGGCCTAACAAATCTAACGTAACTATCTCATTTGGATAATTTGATACAATCTGATTTAATCAACCAGCTGGTAACGCTTTTTTATAATTATTAACTTGGCACATATGGCATGTAGAGACATATCGATCAATAAATTTTCTCATATACGGGAAATAACAAACGTCCCTTATTTTATGATAAGTCTTAAAACGACCGAAAACACTCTCAATGGGCTTGTCGTGAAATTCTCTCATTATTTCATTCCTTAAAGACTTTGGAATGTATACAAGCATTTCACCTAACAACGTTGCGTATTTCACATAAAACAACAAGCCCTCAATTAAACAGAAATCGCGGGACCAATTATCACATATCGTCGCATGAACTGATCTATCTTCCGGTTTTTCTATAGGTATGCCCTAATTCTTGGTCATTCTTTTGCTCTGTTATGAACTGTTCTAGTGACGCAAGTACTAAATCTCTGATTATTGCACAAATAACTTTCTCTCATATTATACTTTCAACCGGGTTGTGATATGGTCGATCTTTGTCGACCATATGTTTGTGAGTCAGCGTAAGTTAGAGGTGTGGGATTCTCGAAATGAAGAGACATTTTAGAATTCTTAATATGACTTTATTAAGAGTTTAACTTGTGATATGGTCGATCTTTGTCGACCATATCGTGGGGTTTCAGCGTAAGTTAGAGGTGTGGGATTCTCTCGAAATGAAAAGACATTTTATAATTCTTAATATGACTTTTATTAAGAGTTTAACTGAAATTACTTATATATTGAACAAACTTATATTAAGTGAGAATAATCCAAAACACGTAGCCGTACTTAACACAGATCGCGCAATTGATCACTTATCTATATAATTATATTATCCGCCTACCAATCCTGCAATAATATTTCGAATTCGAAAATAATCTTCCCTACCTTGAATTCCAAGCAACGGTCCACAATCAAATTAAGATATTCAGCTATGCTCGAGTGCAATGGTATGCACCTTGTAGTACTGGCGAAATATCCGTGATTCTGGGTAGGCCGTCAAATTACACTTCTATCTTTCTACACTGAACTTCTCTGGGGTCTCGCCATAATCTTGGCCGTGAAAGAACTCACAGAGGTTGGCGTGTTAGAGAAAGGACGCGTAAGCCGTTGCCAAATCCCCTCCAAGCAGCTGGGGCAAGACGTGATTATTCAAGGTCCACATGACCCTTAAGAAATTACGCCTACAAATTTTTATTTCAGAATCTCCTCACTTTCTAAGTTTTATTTAAATTTTTAACCTGAATCCTCATTTTAACTCTTAATTTCCAATATTTAACTTAACTCTTTAATTTTCATTATCCATCTTAAAATTAAATTTAATGTTTCTCCTAATTTGAACCTTGACAGACACAATAAATTCTTACTCAATTAACTAGACCAACATTAACAGTTTTGCATTTTAATCAATATTGTAGATTCTCACTTTTACATATGTGGGTATACCCATCTGAGCGTGGAGGGACAGGAAAACCATCATTGACTTGATGGGGAAAAAAACGAGGTCCGCATACCTTTAACTAACTTAATCCCTACTTAATTACTACTCTAATGCTACTTAAACAACTATAACAATCTTCATGTCTTCCATTGCTTTTCCATCCATTTGAGATTACAAAGAAACTTTTGAGACTGGATTTAAAATTGGAATTCGGGGTCTGTCACCCGAAATAAAAACTCTTGGGTTACTTGGCAAAAATCTATATTCACATAATACCAGTATGTTTGGCCAATTTCGCGCATTATATAATTTTTAAATTACAACAAACTTTCTCATGTATTAATCTCCACATCTGGTTCCGTCAAACTCCCAATGAGTCGCGCAGGTCCGTTAATGTCATTGTTAGTAACCTGACTACGCCGCGTTTCCCTGAACAAGATGTATATTAATATGGAACAATATAACAATATATATATATATATACTATACAATTACAAACATTTTTCAATAAATCATTAAAACAAATAACCAAAGGAATTGTCGCATCTCAACGAAGTCATACATCGAAGTAAACAAATGCATGATTACAATTGTTTTCTTCTCCATCAATTGAGAAAAAATTTTACAAGTCAAAAAGTTCAAAAATATATATATACACTCACAGTGTCAACTTTTGCTTGATTATAACTTTTAAACACCGCCCGAGACCTCCTTCTTGCAATAATTTTCCGACAACTTGTTGGAAAGAACATAAAATGAAATAATACAGTTTTTATGGCTTGTCTCCCACATTGACAAAGTGCTATTACTTTTCGCTCTCTTTTCATTCCTCGGTGCTCTTGATCCCGTATGCTGCCTCCGATGTAGGGTCTGTAGTTTTCTTCAGCTTTCCCAGCTTGACTTGATTTCACTCCATTGGCCGATCGGGACTCCTGATCCTGTTTCTCTTATGTGAAACGTAGATTATAGCAAGAACTACCTTGAACCACAGCTGCTTCCTTCCGGTTCTTCTTCCTACTTATATAAATATTATCTGATGACAATGGTCTTTTATTTATTTTATTGGGTCCGCGTTTCTGCCACTTTCTTTGTGGTCCACTTAACCAAGATCCATACAAACCGCTTATCTCCCCATTCTGATGCTTTTAATTTTGTCTTATTACTGGAAAAAGAGCTAGGTAATGATCTGATAAGTGATTCGCGCTTATCGGCCTTATCCGTGTTTTTCTCACATCGATTTGACTTGACATTTATCCCTTTTTCCTCCAACTCACGCTTTATCTCAGACCCTTACTTCTTCCTATATTGCGAATCTATTTTGATCTTTTGATGTACGTTTTTCCAAATACTCGTTTCCCCGACGTGAACTAATACTATCCAAAACGACGTAATTAACTCAATCTTCGCCTTACTTATGACGATATATTCATACTTGATCAACATTGACGGTTAACCTTTTTCCTGACCTCCATATTATAATGTTATTATTATTTCTTACTTCCTTCAAACACTCTATACGACCTTCAAGTTTTATAAATTTCGCGCATATCTTATTCGCTGCTGAACTTAAAGGGTGTGTGTCTCTTAATAAGACCCAGTCACCTTATTTGTACATCCCGCCTGCGTCTATTATAATATATTTTTTTCCCATCTTTCATGTTTAGGTTTTGTTTCTTTTAGTCTAGCTTCATCACCAATTTTTCAATATTTTACTGCAAAGTCAACAGTTCCTACCGAAACCATTACTACTTTGAAAATGGGGTAATCAACTTTCGACCCAAAAAATAATTCCAGGGTTTTTCCCGTCGTTTCATTCTCTGCTGTACGAATAGCGGAAACAAACTCACGTAAGAATTGGTCACAAGTATCATGTTGATCATTTACATAATTTGCAATCATTTGCACTAGATCGCGATTTACTCGTTTTGTTCTATTTGCTTGAGGCCTATATGCAACAGTCTTCACATGCCTTATGCCTAATCTTTCACTTAAATAATCAAAAATTTCGGATATAAATTGGGGACCGTTATCACTTATTAATTTTATTGGAGCTCCAAAACGAAATATAAAATTATCAAAAAAAGTATTCGCTATTATTCGAGACGAGGCATTTTTAAGAGGTATAATTACAGCCCATTTGCTGAAATGATCGGTAATTTTTAAAACATATCGATTACGTCTCACTCGCCATATAGGATACGGCCTAATAAATCTAACGTAACTATTTCATTTGGATAATTTGATACAATCGGATTTAATCGACTAGCTGGTAACGCGTTTTTATAATTATTAAATTGGCACATATGGCATGTAGAGACATATTGATCAATAAATTTTCTCATATACGGGAAATAACAAACGTCCCGTAGTTTATGATAAGTTTTAAATCTGCCCAAATGACCTGCGATTGGCTTGTCGTGGAATTCGCGTGAGATGTCATTTCTTAAAGACTTTGGAATGTATACACGCATTTCATCTAACGACGTTGCGTGTTTCGCATGAAACAACAAGCCTTCAAATAGACCGAAGTCGCGGGACCTATTATCACATATCGTCGCATTAACAGAGTTACGTTACGGTTTTTCTAAATATCCATAGATATGACCTAATTCTTGGTCATTCTTTTGCTCTGTTATTAACTGTTCTCGTTACGTAAGTACTAGATTTCTGATTATTGCACAAATAAATTTTTCTCCCTTTATATCTCAACGGGTTTCTAGATAAAATATCCGCCACCGCATTATGAGTTTCAGTTCTATGTTCCCATTCTATATTAAATTCCGCTAATTTTAGTGCCCATCTGATCATCCTACTCGACTATTTTTTTTCATGAGTTAAACGTGTTAAAGCAGCGTGATCTGTAATAACTTTAATAGGCATTTATCCTAAATATGTTCGGAATTTGTTCAATGCCCATACTACTGCTAGACATTCTCTTTCGGTTACCGTATAATTCCTCTCCGCGTTGTTCAGAATACGTGAAGCAAATATAAGTGGTCTTTGTTCTGATTTAAAACTGCTCCCAAACCTATTGCTGATCTGGCATTCGTAAATAATTGAAGGGCTTTAAACTCCGGCAATTTAAAACTGGCGCCTTTGTTATGGCCGCCTTGACCGCGTCGAATGCCTTCTGCGCATCAGTGAACCAGAAGAATTTTTTAAATTTTCGTTTAAGACAATAAAGGGGCTCACAAAGATCAGCATAATTTTTAATAAATTTCGAGTACCACTGGGACATACCCAAAAACTTGGATACCTCCTTAAGATTACGGGGCGGTTTCATCTCTAGTATGGCTAGAACCTTTGTCTCATCCGTTTTGATTCCTTTCTTACTAATAATTAATCCTAAATACCTCAATTCATCGCACACAAATTTACATTTATCCTTATTTAATGTCAAGCCTACATCTTGCAATAACAAAAAAACCTCCCTTAAATGCTTAACATGGTGAGTGAAAGATGGAGACGAGATGATTACGTCGTCCATGTAAACATTCACAAACCTCCCTATCACAGGTTTCAATATAATTTCTATCGCTTTCTGAAAAATGGGAGCCGCCCCTGATAAGCCAAATGGCATACACCAAAATGCGTAGGTGCCACTTTTTACAACGAAAGCGGTCTTAACAATATCACTGGGGTTTACTGCCATTTGAAAGAACCTTCTTTTTAGATCAAGAGATTACATTATTGTCGTATAGAGGATATTCGTTATTAAATCATCTATTAACGGTAAGGGGTAGCGTGGGTACTTAGTGTTCGAATTTAGTTTCCTATAGTCTACCGCAAATATATATGCTTCCGTATTATCCGGTGGTAACCCATTTTTCTTACATAACACAACCGGTGACGCGTACGGGGATTGAATTGGAACAATGGTTTCTTCTCTTAACATTTTGTCTACATGATAATCGAGTATCGCTTGCTTTTGCCGATCATATTTGTAAGGCCTGAAACCAATGGTGGACTATCTCCCGTATCAATTTCATGGTATAAAAACATGAGTGCGAGACCTGGTTTGTCTGAGAACAATCCCTTAAAACTACTAAACAAATTTTGTAATTCCTGCTGCTTATCTCCAATCCCTGTCTTAGACAGATCACTTCAACATTTTCTACTTTCAACTGTTTCAACCACCTTTACCCCTATCTGCGAATGGGAATTCAACGATTTTTGATCAAAGTCTAAAAACAATCTTTTGACTACCTCTTATGAAATCAACTCCAAGAATACATGGTAACGTAAATCCGTCAACACACGAAACCACCAAGATTTTTTCTGAATTTCCTGATTCGAATTTATTCACCTCTACAATTCTTACTTTGACATTTCGCCTCGTGCTGTGATCACCTGAACTCGCCAAGTGATTTTTACTGCTTATAAAAAATATTTTTATATATTTCTTCCGATATAAATAATTTCTCCGCCCAGTCCCATAGCGCTTTCAAAATGTGTTATTTAATAAAAATGGAAACATAGGAAGTTCCACGGGTGATATACATATCGGAGAAAGTTTTACCAAGTATATCCACTGCCGATTTCTTTGAATATTTTGAACCTCATTAATCTCAAAAACATTTAATCGTCCCTTGTATCCTATCGCCTCGACTGAAATTCTCACTGAACCCTATTTCTACGGTCCCCTCTATTAAAATTAATATCATTTCGGATCTTCTTTTCGAAATTCGTATCCTCCTTTCGTTGAATCTCCATTCATCATTCTGGAAATCTATTCCTACTCGAACCACTTATTACTTGACGGTCATTCTCATAAGTACCTCTAGAATCCTCTCTGCCATTATTTTATCTACGCCCAACCTCAGAAATTCTCCAGTCTGCGATTATCATCAACATTAGACATCCTATGCGCGTTTTGACTCCGTCTTTCCACATTATCACTATTCTGCGAACCCCGTTTTAATTTGTAAAAATACCTCTCTTCAAATTTAGCTAAGATTTCTAAAAGTTGTACCGTGTTCTAGGATTTCCGAACCTCCACATAGTCCCAATTTGTGGTTCGAGTCTAACAAAAAATGAGATCACCAACCGCCCGCGACATCCTCCTAGTAGTTCTAAAACGCTTGTGGATTTTTAACAAATCGTAAACAAAATCCATTGGTTCCTGATTCCTTCCCTGCTGTAATGCAAAAAACTTGGCTTCTAAATCTTTTTTATTTTTTATGGCGGGGAAAGCTTTCGCTAATTCTGCTTTAAACTGCGCGAAATCCGTGGCGGTATGCCGCACTAACACTGATCCTAAATGAGTCTGATACCAATCTTTTGGGCTCCTTCCCCGGAGATGACCTTTCAAATAAGTAGCACACATGCTAACAATTAGGTATTTCTAGTAATTTTATTTGATTGTCTATGGCCTCAAGAAATTCAGTCATGTTCTCGGACCCGGATAAGCACATTCTTCCCGCTTGAATTTCCTAACCCAGAGTCATATAAATTAAAACGGTTCGGGCGCCATTGTGATATGGTTGATCTTTGTCGACCATACATTTGTGGGTCAGCGTAAGTTAGAGGTGTGGGATTCTCGAAATGAAGAGATATTTTAGAATTCTTAATATGACTTTATTAAGAGTTTAACTTAAATTACTTATATATTGAACAAACTTATTAAGTGAGAATAAACCAAAACACGTAGCCGTAACTAAAAAAGATCGCGCAATTGGATCACTTATATAAATAATTATATTATCCGCCTACTCTCAATCCTAATAATATTACGATTTCTTGTATCAAATGATTTGTCCTACCTTGGATTCCAAGCAACGGTTCAAACACCTTCAGATAGGCTGTTGGGCTCGTGTGCAATAGCATGCACTATGTAGTAATGGCTAGATATCCGTGATTCCTTGGTATGCCGTCAAATTACACTTCTACTTTTTCCAAACTGAACTTTCTCTAAATTGCCATCGCGCTTACTATAACTTCTTACCTTTTAAATGCTATCTTATTTGCTTCTATACTTTCATTTCATTTTTTGAATTTGGGTTGGAAAAGATTTGCCATTAATCTTGGCCGTTAAAGAACACAGAGGTTTTGTTACAGAAGAGACGCGTGAGCCGTCACAGGGTTTCTGGATAAAACATCCGCCACCGGATTTTGAGTTCCTGGGCTATGTTCCCATTCTATATTAAATTCTGCTAATTTGAGTGCCCATCTGATCATCCTACTCGACAAATGTTTCCATGAGTTAAACGTGTTAAAGCAGCGTGATAAGTAATAATTTAATCGGCAGTGATCCTAAATATGTTCTGAATTTATTCAACACCCAAACTACTGCTAAACATTCTTTCTCGGTTACCGTATAATTCCTCTCAGCGTTTCTCAGAGTACGCGAAGCAAATTCAACTGGTCTCTGCTCTTCATTTAGAACCGCTCCCACACCTATTGAACTTGCATCGGTAAATAACTCGAAAGGCTTTTTGAAATCCGACAATTTTAAAACTGGCGCTTTTGTTATGGCCGACTTTACCGCTTCGAATGCCTTCTGCGCCTCCATTGACCAGAAATTTTTTTTTAATTTTCGCTTAAGATTATAAAGGGGTTCACAAAGATCAGCATAATTTTTAATAAATTTAGCATACTACTGGGACATACCCAAAAACTTGGATACCTCTTTCGAATTACGCGGTGGTTTCATCTCAAGTATGGCTCGAACCTTTGTATCATCCGTTTTGATTCCCTCCTTACTAATAATCAATCCTAAATACTTCAATTCACCACAATCAAATCTACACTTTTCTTTATTTAATGTCAATCCTGCATCTTGCAATAACGTAGGAACCTCCCTTAAATGCTCAACATGTTGAGTGAATGATGGATAATATATGACATGTCAGTTCATGTAAAACATTCACAAACCTTGTGGCATATTACCCGTCGATAGTGTTATGTCTTTGGGGTTCCGCGAAAAGTTAGAGGTGTGGGATTATCGGAAGGATGAGACATTCTATAATACTCTAATACAACTTTCTTTATTAAGAATTCTAACTTAAATTACTTATATATAACGAACAAACTTATTTTAAGTGAGAATAAACCAAAGTATGCCGATTATTTAAGTCAGATCGCGCAACTAGATCACTTATCAAAATATAATTATTTATCTACCTAATCTCGCTTTCTATATTATACTAGCTTTCGGAATATAATCTTCCTACCTTGGTTGAAGACTCGACGATTCTGATATTTGTAGGTAGACTTATGTGCTTGCGTGCAATCCTTCCTCTTCGTAATTATTAACGAGGGTGGCCGTCTCCGTGATTGAATAGGCCGTCTAAACACTTGTTCCGAACTGTTCCATTACAGCTTCTAAGATTGCCATCTTTTCACTAAACTTTATCCTTTTAAAGAGATGGCTTCATTGTTGCTTCGTTTTCCCTCTTGGAATTGGGTTGGAAAAGTTTTGCCATTATTCGTGGCCGTCAAGGAACGTAGGAGTTATGTTAGAAGAAGAACGCGAGAGATGTCACAACCTCCCTATCACCGGTTTCAATATAATTTCTATCGCTTTCTGAAAATTGGGAGCCGCCCCTGATAAGCCAAATGCATACACCGAAATGCGTAGGTGCCACTTTTTACTACGAAAGCGGTCTGAACAATATCACTGGGGTTTACTGCCATTTGAAAGTACCTACATTTTAGATCAAGAGATTACATTATTGTCATATAGGAGATATTCGTTATTAACCCGCGATCACTCGCGCGGGGTGTTCTGTACACCCCAGCAACAAGAAAACCCTCCCAGGATTCTAAAAAGAATGCGCAGAACCACGATTTTTTCTTTAGCTGCCCATTTTAGGTCATTGAACCTTCAGGTCTGATTCAATCCCTCTTTCTCGAACGATTGGAATGTAATGACCTTCAAAAGTTTATCTGGGGGGCTGAGAACTCCCGTGAAGTTGTGCATTTGTTTAAAGTCTGGTCTGAATGTTTGGAAAATGATTAAAATATTATTTTTCTACTTTCTACTAGCATTATCTTATTAATTATAAAATATATTTATTACTGGTATATACGTTTTATACTGGTTTATGAAAAAATATAAAATTATGTGTTTTAAAATGAAAATTTTGTATGATTAGTTTAAATTTATGTTAGTCTCATTTGTATGCAATAAATTTAATAATTTTATTTGTTTAATACAAAAAAAAAGATTTTGTACATTATAAATATGTATCATAATGACTTAATTGTATTTTCATAATTAAATACACGTGTTAAAAGTTTGGGGTGTTCTCTACACCCCGTGAGTAACGACGGTAGAAAAATAGGCGAGAGTGACAGCGGGTTAAATCATTTATTAACGGTAATGGAAAGCTTGGATACTTCGTAACCGAATTAAGTGTCCTATAGTCAACCGCAAATCTATATGCTTCCGGATTATTCGGTGGTAGCTCATTATTTTTTACATAACACAACTGGTGACGCGTACGGGGATTGAATTGGAACAATGGTTCCTTCTTCCAACATTTTCTCAATATGATAACCGAGTATCGCTTGCTTTTGCCTATCATACCTGTACGGCCTTGAAACAACCGGTGGACTATCTCCCGTATCAATTTCATGGTATAAAACATGAGTAAGACCTGGTTTATCTGAGAACAATCCCTTAAAACTCCTAAGCAAATTTTGTAAGTCCTGTTTTGCTTATCTTCCAACTTTATCTTAGATAGATATATTTCTACATTTCATTCCTCAAATGCTTTAACCAACTTATCTGTTTGTTTATCGGGAATCTTTAACGATTTTCGATCAAAGTCTAAAACAATTTTTGTTCCACTTATGAAATCTACCTCAAGAATACATGGATATTCCAAATCTGTCAACACATGAAACAACCAAGGTTTTTCAAACTCCCTAATTCGAATATTCAATTCTACAATTCCTATATTTTGACATTTCGCTCCCTGTGCCATGATCACCAGAGCACGCGATTTTTTTACTTTCTTATAAAAAAATATTTTTTATATATTTCCTCAGATATAAATGACTTCTTCACCCCAGTGTCCCATAACGCTTTCGTATAAATGTTTCATTTAATAAAATAGGAACATATGTGGAAGTTCCACTGGAGACATACATATCGCAGAAAGTTTAATCGGTATATCCACTGCCGAGTTCTTTTGATTACTTTGAACATCATTAACTTTCAAAACATTCAATCGTCCCTTTTGCATCCTATCGCCTCGACTGAAATTCTCACTCGAAACCCTATTTCTGCGGTCTCCTCTATTAAAATCATTATTTCGATCTCCCTTTCTAAATTGGTATCCCCTATCGTTGAATCTGCGGTCATCGTTCTGAAATCTATTCTTACTATCTAACCATTGTTTTCCTTGACGGCCATTCTCGTAGTTACCCCTATAATCATTTCTGCAATTATTTGGTCTACGCCTAACTTCTGAATTTCTCGAATTTCAGCGATTATCACCAATATTAGACATCCTATGCTCATTCCGACCTCGTCTTTCTACACAATCCCCATTCTGCGAACCCCGCGTTAATTTGCAATAATACATCTCTTCAAATTTAGCTAAGATCTCCAAAAGTTGTACCGTGTTTTGTAGATTTTGGACCTCCGCGTAGTCCTGAATTTGTGGTTCAAGTCTAACAAGAATGTTATCTATCAAGTCCGCCTGCGACATCCCTAGTTCCAGTTTTTGGTGTAACTTTAATAAATCATAAACAAAATCCTTTGGCTCCTGATTCCTTCCCTGTTGAGATGCATAAAACCTCGTTTCCAAATCTTTCTTATTCCTTATGGCGGGGAATGCTTTTGATAATTCTGCTTTTTGCTGCGCGAAATCCGTGGCGGTATCCTGCACTAACACTGATACGAATATCTGATAACAATCTCGAGCCCTTCCCCGGAGATGACCTTTCAAACAAGCACATGCTAAATCGCTAGGTATTTCTAGTAATTTTATTTCATTGTCTATGACTTCCAAAAAGTCGGCCACATTTTCCGACCCGGAAAAGCACACTTCTCGTAAAATACCAAACCCACTCGAGCTTCCTATCCCGGGGTCATATAAATTAAATTTCGTTGGGCGCCACTGTGATATCGCCTCCCTTTGGTGACCGTATCTTTGATTGCCAGCGTGAGCTAGAGGTGTGGGGTTTTCTAAATAAACAGACATTTTAAATTCTTAATATGACTTTATTAAGAATAGAACTTAAATATCTAACAATTTAGATAAATTTATATAGCGAGAATCTAGAATGAACAAACACACAAGGATAGTTAAACCGAATCACGTAACTTAGACCACTTTCTCTAAATAATTATTCAATCCGCCTACTCTCACTTCTAATAATATTATAAGTCCTAATATCAAATAATCAGTTCTACCTTAATCCAAACTTAACTTCAACCTTTATATGGAAACGTCTGGGCACGCGGGAAATGGTATGCACCTTGTAGTAATGGCTGGGTTTCCAGGTAACTTTACGATAGGCTGTCAATTCCCGCTTTATCTCCTCCAAACATAACATTCATCAATTTGCCATTCTACTTACTGAAACTTCTGTTCTTTTAAAAGCTATCTTATTTGCATTTCTTGTTCACATTTCGCTTCTTGGGTTTTGTTTTAAAAAGAGTTGCCATTAATCTTGGCCATCAAAGAACCCAGAGGTTATGCTAAAGAAAAGACGCATGAGTCCGTCACAAATGTTAAAGAATTTGGGACATTGAAACTATAGGGATCACAGAGATCCAGTAGAAAATATTAAATGTGAGATACACAGCATTCAGATATGATTGAAAGATTTCAGAAAGACATAGAGATACTTCCAAGTAGCAGATATGAAGTGGCGTGACATTTTAAGATAGAGGGCCAGCTTAGGGATAATAGAGGCTTAACTCTGAAAAGACTTAAGAGGACATGTAAAAAAATGGGGGAGGAGAAAAATTCTTTGAAAGAATATGCTAGTATTTTTGATGAATGGGAAGCATTAAAAAAATTATAGAAAAAGTCACTGAAACCGAAACTGAAACTGATGCTTATTATCTTCCCCATAGAGCCGTGTTTGAAAATTCTGAAACAACAAAAATAAGATTTGTTTTTGATGCAACTGCTAGAGAAGGAAATAATCCTTCGCTTAAAGATTATTTTCTTAGAGGTCCTAATTTAATAGAGTTGATACTGGATATTTTGGATAGATTTCTTATGTACCCTATCGGTTTATCAGTTGACATTGAAAAGGCGTTCTTACAAATAAGTGTCCCACCTGAACATAAGGATTTCTTAAGGTTTTTCTATTCTCATGAAAACAATGAAATAGTTTATCGTTATTGTCGTTTGATGTTTGGAACGTGTTCAAGCCCATTTTTGTTAGCTGCTTCTATCAATCTCACCTACTAGATAATATGTGGATATCGTATCTAAGCTTCGCCATTCTTTTTATGTTGATAATTGTGTTAGCGGAGTGTGAGACACGTAAGAGATGGAGTCATTTGTCAATAAGGTTCGAGAAATTATGTCTAATGGATGCTTTAATTTGAGGGGATAGGAAAGCAATGTCAAAAAAGAATATATTTCAAAATGTGAGGAAGATACAAATGTATTGGGTTTAACTTGGAATTTGGATAAAGATACTATAAGATGTACTGTTAATGATGCAATTTTGGAAAAACTGTCAGAAATAACCAAAAGAACAATTTTATCGGCTATTCAGGGAATATTTGATCCCTTAGAGATTTTAACGGCTGCTACTCTATTGCCCAAAATTTGGTTGCAAGAAACTTGGAAATTGAAATTAGCTTGGGACAGTCCCCTACCACTTGGAGAAGAAAGAAAGAAACTTTAAAGAAATTTCGCTGCTTCAAAGTGTAGAAATCACCAGATATTGTGAAATGAATCCAGATTCAGACCTTCATGTTTTTGTAGATGCATCCAAAAATGCTTATGATGCCTGTTTCTTTGTTAGGACTAAATTAGCATCAGGAATCAAATTACATTTACTTAGAGATAAGGCAAGAGTAGCACCTACTAAAAGTGTGTCAATGCCCTGGTTAGAACTACTAGCTTGTTGTGAGGAAGCCAGATTAGCTAATTCTATTAGAAACTCGCTTGATATACCGGATTTAAAAATAACATATTAGTCAGATTCTATGGTAGCCTTTCAATGGATAAAAAATAATGGGTAATGGTCGATTTTTGTTTCCAACCGAATTAAGGAAATAGCTAAAATTTCTTCTCCAGAAAACTGGAGGCATGTTCCAGGGCGAATGAATCCCGCAGATGTTCAATCTCGCGGATGCTCTTCACGACATCTTTTGGAAAGTAAATGGTTTGAAGATCCAGAGTGGCTTCTGGGAAATGCTATAACTTGACATCAAATGAGTTACAATGTGAGGCTAAAGTTCTTGATTGTGAGAGAAGAAAAATTGAGCTAAGTAATCTTAATGTTACAGATAAGATAGAAAAGTGGTATTCCATAAAATTCTCTAATTATCACTCTATTATTCGGATGACGGCTTGGGTTCTGGGATTTTTGAGTAACTGTCGCAGACAATCAAAAAATAGAAATTTAAAGGAAATTTAATGGAATTTAAATTCTTTCAACATATGAAATTGAAAAGGCTGAAAATACCTTAATATGCTCTATACAAAAAGAATATTTCCCCCCAAATAACAATATCCCACATGTAAATACATTTGTAGACAATGACGGCTTAATTCGGGTTAAAACTAGAATCATGGAGCGCAAGGATGATCCTAATTTCTTGTCTCCTATTCTACTTCCGAATAATTGCATTTTAACTCAGAGATTAATAGAATTTTATAAGAAAAACTGTCATACAGGTACGCAAATGCTTGTCTCAATTCTTAGAGAAATATTTTGGATTTTGAGGGCAAGGAGGACAGTCAGAAATGTCAGTCAGAAATGTGTAAAACGTAAAAGATACAGCACAGTACCAGTTAAGACAGTGATTCCCAAAGTGGTCTATATAGACCCCCAGAGGTCTATGACGAACTTCAAGGGATCCACACTAGTGAAGAAATAATTTGGGGGTCCATGAGGAGTAAATGGGGGTCTATGATTGTAGTTCTCATTAAACCAGATCGTGACTTTATTCCTTGAAAAAAATTTGATCTATTGGAAACTAAATTTTACCAATTTAACTGATTTATTTGCTGAATTTAGTGAAGCTAATTTGTAGTTACTAGGTGACAGCATACATTTTATTAAGACAAGGATCATTTCAGCGTTTCTTTCAAGAATAAAATTAAAGAAGTATTATATTAAACTTTGCAAACTTTCTCATTTTGTCACAGACAATCTGTCTGGACATTTTAATCAACTTTCAACATTTAAATGCCCTTTACTCAGATTTTTAAATTAGGTTTAAGATTGCTTTTTTTAATAGTAATACCACAGTAGACAGTGAATTCATTTAGTCACATTGAAAAAAAAATGTCGTATTAGTAGCTGATCAGAATAGGCCTTAATGAAGATCTTAAAATAAAGTTTAGAAACGGATGACAGCAATTTTGGCTTTAAAAAGATACCTGTTATTTGTCATGAATATTGTGAGAAAGTTTTTAATTGCTTTTCCTAATGAGAGGAAGTTTCATTGAGTTTGTCAATCTCAAGAACAAAAAAAGAAAGGTGGAAAAAAAAAGGAAAGGAAAGCGCCACACTCAGGCACCTAGTGCGAAATTTGAATCAAAGCCATCTTTTAGATGTATAAACACGCCCATCAAATTTCGTAGATATAGTGATGGGATTTTTATTTTATCAGTGTATTTTACTAATGAAGATAAATGAAACAAAATGGTTATGTGATAAAATATATGTCTAGCTGAAAGCAAACTATTTCAAACTAGCTGAATTTAGTAGCAAGATAAAGATTAAAAGTGGCACTGGCTGAAACCCGTGATGCAAATGAAAAAAAGCACATGATACGGGAGGCAACTTCCCTTTTGAAATAGATGGCTAAATAAGAAACTTTCCAAATGACCATGGTTTGGAACACCATACTCCAGAGAATAAATACTACTAGCTAAGCATATTGCAATAAGTTGAGTTTGAATTATTAAAAGAATCTAGTCAACTAAAATTTCTAGAAAATTATATCCCAAATTTCAGGAATGAATTTGGAAAAATGGAACAAGGAGCAACTGATTTATCAGGGCTCTCGTTTGAAGACAAATTCACAAGTAGCAGAAGAGAAAAATTATTTTCGGTGAAAATAAAGAAGCCCGCTATAAATTTTTGAAAGAAGGAAAATTTTCATAGTGAATTCATATATATATATATATATATATATATCACCATTAAGAAAAAAATAAGTTGGATTGTTGACAAAACAAGTATTTACAATTACGCAACGACTTAACTCTAATTGTTCTACTTAGCGAGAAAAACAAAATTATCAATCTAATAAATCAATCAAAACATCATATATAAATCTTCTGTGCGAGACTAAACTCCTCCTAAACGGCTGGACCGATTTTGATGACATTTTTTGTGTGGGTTCAATTGGATTCGAGAATGGTTTAGATTCATAATTTGGTCCAATATCGCAATTAGTTAAAAATATATTAATTAAAAACCTTAAAATGCTTAATTGCTTTACCCGTGTGTGCTAATGCGTGGCAAGAAAAAAAAGAAATAAGAAGGGAGAATTTTCCGATATTTTCGCCGTTTTTAAAATTGCAATCTAATTTTTCTATCAAAATCAGACGGAAAATAATTACAGAATCGGAAAGATTAGTTATTTCGCCACGATACGGCATATATCTTTTTATATATAATTCTTCTGTGAGTGTGTATGTGACTGAACTTCTTCTAAACGACTGGTTCGATTTGGATGATATTTTTTGTGCGGGTTCGAGAATGATTTATAGATTCACAATTCGGTCCAATATCAAAATTAGTTAAAAATGCGCCAAAATTATGTAAGGGCGCTTGATTGTTCATAAAAAAATCATGGGCAATATTCTTGAGGTCACTATTTTGAGCGACAAACTTAAAAGTGAAGTTGTACTTCTACCACAGATCCCAATGATTCTTTCAGACTCACCTACCCATTCAAATGTTTGCAGTTTCCAATTCGCTTGGCATTTGCTATGATCATTAATAAGTCATAAGGTCAAACAATGACAATTTGTGGCTTAGATTTAGAAAACCCTTGCTTTTCGCACGGCCAATTATATGTTGCATGTCCGAGGTTTGGCAAACCATCGCATTTGTTTGCTTATACCCCTCAAGGATTAACCAAAAACATTGTGCATTCAATGGCATTATGATAAAAAAAAATTTTGTGTTCATCAAAAAAATATTACTGTTATGAAAATAGCTCGAGTTTTATCTTTTTTACCCTTTAATTCAGCGTTTCTCAAACTGTGAGATACCCCCCCCCCTTGGGGGCCGTGATAACCTTACAAGGAGGGCGCGAGCGTATCAAAAAGTCGAAAGTAAAGGATTTAAAAAATAGCAAATTTATTGAAAGGAAACAAAACAAAATACATTCTGACATAATAAAAGAAAAATACACACATTTACATTGATATAATATACTCATAAATGCATCTGTACTGCACAGTGTATTTGATATAGTTAATTTATCAATATTAAGTTAAGAACAAGATTAAAATTACTAGTGACTCTCATGGGCTTGTCATATACAAAATTATGCACAAAATTTAAAACCCATCTTAATAATTTGTACGGTTTATAATTCAAGTCATATTGTAGGTTTAGCACCAAAGTACATTATTTTTTAAACCATTTCATTGTTATTGCATAGGGAGGGGGGCGATAAAAATTATGATAGAAAATTGAGTCGCAAGTATTGAAAGTTTGAGAAGCACTGCTTTAATCACACAACAAGTTTAAGTTTCTGTTCAGAATAGCTTTTATGTTCAACTTAGTTCTTAGTAAATACATACTCACACGCAATTGATAGGTCGAATTGTGGTAACTGTACATGTGATGATGTCAGGTATTGTAATAACTTTCTTTATAAAAAAACTTCATCAAAACGGTCCAGATTGTTACAACTTATTCAAAACAGTTTGTAACTTTCGGATTTAAGACGTGTGTACAGGACAACGTCTGTCGGGACCGCTCTAGTATTCATTTAAAATTTAAAAAGTGTGCTTTGTAGCTTTCCAAGAATATAAGCATTTCAAATTGCCTTTTTTGTATCCTATTACTTCCCCTTTCGACTGAATTTTTAAACGATTGATGAAATCAATTCTTGTTTTATTTGCAACGTGTATTTTCTGTAATCCATGAAAGATTCCATTCAGAATTCACGCACATTTACTGTATCACCGTAGCTATTGAATTTCAATTTCATGTTGCTCTATAGCAGTTATATACAATAGACCACAAAAGGGTTCGTACACTTGCAATTTTCTGTAAAATTTAATTACTAAATATTAATATATCCGAATAGTGATTTTCTTATGATATCTGCATCTTGTTCTTCATGGAATAATGTAACGAATTTTTACAACACATAATATAACTGTTATTTAAAAAAATTAATAACCAAAAAACCAAAAAATAGCGCCACAAAAGTCTTCGTACACTTAAAAAAAATCTCAACATACCTTTAAATATTGTATTTTTTTCTTAATTTAAAATAAGTAGGATATATTTTAGCGCTTCCATAATAACTTTTAAACGTCTTAGTATAGATTTTATCAGATATTTGTAATTTTTGCAGTGATATTCCTTCATTCTTGTATGTGATTATTGCTTTTACTTCACCTCTTGCTTTTTATGTATCATGTTTTCTTTTTTAAAATCAAATTCTCACCAAATATGTCCTACTAGGTTTAAATCAGGTGATTTGGGATTTTTTTCAGAATTTGGGATAGTTTTAGAAACATCCGCGGAGTACACCGAGAGCAATACGCTTGGTGTCATTATCTTGTTAAAAAATGAAGTCTACCATATCAAAATTTTGGTCGGATAATTTCAAATTATTCTTTACTATATTTAAATGGAGCACATGATTCACAATACCTTCAAAAATACTATGTTACCTAACTCTAAAGCCGATTTACATCCCCACGAAAGAACGTTTCCACCTCCATGCTTCACTATTCTAAATAGATTATTGGGATTAAATTTCAGAAAACTCAACATTGAAAGCAAATTGATTGGGGTGAGAGAAAAATTCCACATTTTTGGTTTCAACGGGCAAATAATGGTTTAAAGAAGGGGGGTGGGGGTAAATGAGGAATCTGAATCCTAAGAATTAAGTTGAAACATGAACATGTTCACACTTCCATGCTTCAGCATGGAGGTGAAGGTGCTCTTGCAAGGTGGTGTAAATTGGCTTCAGGGTTTGGTAATTTGGTATTTTTTGATGATCTTGTGAATCATGAGCTCTAGTTAAACATTTTAATGAACAATATGAAATTATCCGTCCAAAATTTGGATATCGTAAACGACTTCTTTTTTAACAAGACAATGACACCAAGCGCACTGCTCTCAATGTACGCCGCGGGTGTCACTATAACTATACCAAATTCTGAAAAAACCTACTAAATCACTTGATCTAAGCCTAATAGTACATATTTCGTAAGAATTTGGTTTTTAAAAAAGAAAACATGATATTGTTACTTAGATCTGAGGGTTCGAGGATTTTATGCAAAACAGTCACAAAGGAAATAAACAGTTCTTTTAGAGCGATGCGAATTTATTATCAAAAATCCAATCCTTTAAATACAGGATTCAGCAGCAATATTCACAGAGTAAATATCCGAAGGTCTTCACACCTTCAACAGCAATCAAACACAATAACCAGTATTTAAAAATACACGTAAATAAAGATTATTCACAAGCACAGACGAGGTAATCAAAACAATCTTCACTACCCGCTGGTTTAATCCAGACTCATCGCCGTCCTGGCGAGCATTTTTTTATAGGCGCGACAGAAACTTCCAGAAATATAACAGCTCGTGTCATTGAACGTGACACTAGTGGAGAGATCCACTACTTTCTAGAAGATTCCAGAGGTTTCCGAACTCGCCAATGACGCCAAAATAGTCGCCAAAAATAATGCCAACTTGGCTCTACAGTCATGATTTCGCCAAGTTATTGAATCGCTATTATAACGTAAGGGGCGTCATTGCTTGCTCTAATAGTACAATTTTAACATGAAATAAATATAACAAAGAGCAATATAAATGCATTAAACACTCAAATACAAATTATTTACACAAAATTCGTAACACTATATAAAAAACAAAATGCAAAGTAAAGCAATAATCACAGAAGAATGGAGGAACATTGATACAGAAATTATAAAAAATTGATGAAATCTAACTTTAAAATTTGTTATGACGCTAAAATATATCCTACTAAGAATTAAATTATAAAAACGATACACACAACAGCTAAAACTATGTTGAGATTTTTTTAAAGTGTACGAAAACTTTTGTGGAGTAATTGTGTAATATTTTTTAATTGTTTAAAATAATAGTTATATTATGTGTTCGAGCATGCGCAGTGGGCGCCGCCCGGCGATGATTAAGTGTATTTAGCGAAACGAGAATTAGAGTTTTCAGAGTGTGTGTGGGAGATCAGACGAGCGAGAGCGTGGAATTACGGTGCCCATCGCAAGTGTTCCGACATACGCCCCGAGCACAACCGAGAGAGGAAATAAAAGGTGTTTTATCAACATCCTCGTCTGGTTTCCTGAGAGCAAAAACACATAGGGACCACTCCCCAACATTATGTTTCGAAAATTGGTTGTGTTATTCCATTAAGAACAAGTTGCAGATATCATAAAAAAATTACAATTTCGATGTATTAATTTTTATTAGTTGAAAACATTAAATTTTGTAGAAAATTGCAAGTAGACGGCCACTTTTGTGGTGCACTGTATTTAAAAAAAAACATCCAGGAATTAAGAATGATCATAAATCGTTTTCCTTCATGGAGACTCTCACTCCATAATTCTTGAGTGAACGCATTATTTTAAGTAATCAATATTCTTTTCGTTAAATCACGAAACTTCAAAACATTATTTAACACTGCATTTGAAATTCGATTATTGAACATAGAGTTTTGTAGGTAGGGTGAAAGAAGCATTTCTCATTCAATATTCTTTTATTGCGGTGCTCATCACACATCGTCTTAGTGTGTTAACATCCTGAGTTGGTCTGTCTGCCAGGGCAGATTCTCAAACCTATTCTAAGGGGTTGCCATATTCAATTCGGGACCCATGATCGAGTTTACCACATAGGCACAAAATTCATTACTTGAACAAACATTTGAGCGCTTTATGATCTAAATCGTATTACTTACCACTACATTTACATTAACTTTTTTTTTTAAAAAAAAAAGGTTGACAAAATCAATAATTTAATCTTACTTAAAATAAACGTGTAACAAATATTTGAATTTATAATTTTGAAAGATAGTTACATTTTTATTATTAATTTAATATTCTGTCGATAAGAATCCAAGCACGAGCTACAATTGAGCTCACATTCACAGGGAAAATGAAACGCTTGGCATTGGATTCGAAGCAAGCGCTGATATTGACGAGAAAATGGCTTGGCTTTGTAACCCTGCAGAATTTCATCCTTTTGTTGCCTTTCCCTTTCCTCATACACAAACCCCTCTTAGGGCTCAACTTCTTTAGGTGAGTACAGGTGTCACACAATCCCGAGGTACCCTAGTGAACTTTTCCTATTTCCCAAGGGGTTTACTGTCTTTGGTAAAAACGGGTGTCATGACCCTGGGGTATCCTAGTGATCCTTCTCTATTTTCAACCCTCTTTTTTGTCATTCAATTTCCCTTTTCTTCTTTTCCCGTCCAGACCACAGACCTATATTACCAAATGAATATTGCTCAAATTTTGTTTTTTCTATTGAAAAAACTAATGTTTTATTACTAACATATTATAGTTTACATTTTCTATTGCGTTAATTTAATTTCTTTTTCGTATGTTTCTTTGAATACTTTGATTATGTTGCTTTATTTGTTTTCAACTAACACCGTTGGTCAGCCAACCCGCATGTTTGCTGTGTGCGGCGTCCCGTAAGGAGGAAAATGGTGCCCTGGGAATACCTTTGGCCCATGCATCGCTGTAGACGGGTGGCAGGAGTAAGCCCGCTCCTGTCAATCGGCTGGTAGTACCTCTCTTCGGGAACACCGAAGAGACACTGCTGTAGGGTTAGTGCTGCAGATAAGGGGGGATCGGGTTTACCCGTTGGATCCTCACCCTGGACTGTATCACTATATTCAGGGTGTACTCTGGGTAAGCACCGTGCCTGGTATTTGCCAGATGACCGGCACACTGCCTCCCTTGTTGGACTCCGTGGTGGGTGGAGGCACGCCAGAACGAAGTTGTGTACGCGTTTTTAGGGATCCAATGCAGCTGTGCCCGGGTAAAGGCCTTGTTTTACCCTATTCAGACAGCGATACAATTGCCGCTCGTACAAGATTTTTAATACTTTCTTTACCAAATAATGAAATGCATACAAAATGCCCGTTCGCGATTAATAAAGCTTGAAGGAAATGATTTATTTACAATGATATTAAGGTTAAATTAATTTTGGTAAGCAGATGTAATTCATATATAGAGAACGGACATCAATGGCTGACTAGCCGCCGGGAAAAATGTAAACAGAACACAATAAATGTTACATCAAAAGTTGAGTAGTTTTTATCCTTCTCCGTAGTGCGAATATTGTTTTTGTAATATGTCGCCACAATACTCCACCCCAAGTGAGATACTGTGACAAAAATGTATCTCACTGATAACGCACTGGTAAACGAACTTGACGTCCACCTCTTGTGGCTCTGGTTGAAGCAGGAAGGGGCAATGGAGCAAATCTGATCTTTTTCTCTGGCATTTTTGCAGGTTTATTAGGTGTATCTTCTCCAATGCTGGATTCAATGTCAGTTTCTGAAGAATTGTCGGAAAAACATGGTTTCAATCTGTATATTGAAACATTAACATTTTTACCTTTAATAAAAAGTGTGAAAACTTTTTCAGATCGGTTGATAACCATATAGCAGTGCTTCTCAAACTTTCTATAATCGCGACCCAATTTTCAATCAGAATTTTCATCGCGCCCCCCTTCCCCATACAATAACAATGTGTTGAATGTAAAGTAATAATGTATAATACTTTGACACGAGATAAAACTACAATACGACCCTAATTTTAAACCGTACAAAGTATTAAGATAAGTATTAAATTTTGTGTATGATAAGCCCATTGAAAAATCACTAGTAATTATTAAACTTGTTCTTAACTTAGTATTGATACTTAGTATCAAATATATTGTGCCATACTGATACATTTATAAGTATACTATATCAGAGTAAATGTGTATCTTTTTATTATGTCAGAATACATTTTGTTTCCATTTAGTAAATTGATAATTTTTTAAATCTTTTATTTTCGACTTTCCCATACACTCGCGCCCCCCTTTTAGGGTTATCACGGCCCCCTACGGGGTCGCGCCCCACAGTTTGAGAAACACTGCCATATAGGGTCCCTGATATGGTGGTTGCAGGCTCCGACGAACACTGTCAGTGCGGACGAACACATGAGAACAATCTTTGAGGTCATTGAAGATAAAAGGTTTCTGCTTGCTGTTATATGAAAAAGGAACTGGCTTGAAATGTTTGGTGGTTGCTTTAAGTGTTTGGACGAATTTAGATTGAGGTTGAAACAGGGTGTCTTCAAAGAAATCGCATGGTAAACGAATGCTTTCACCATAAAGTAACTCTGCTGGTGTAGCTTCAAAATCGGCATGCCAAATTGTTCTCAATCCAAGCAATATTAGGGGAAGTGATCTCGTCCAACTTTAGTTTTCATGACACATTATGCTCGCTTTAAGAGTACGGTGCCAGCGTTCTATACAACCATTTGCTTGCGGATGATATGCTGTAGTTTTGTTGCGTTTAAATCCTATTAATTTTGAAAGTTCTTGAAAGAGCTGAGCCTCGAACTGTGTTCCTTGATCAGTGGTAATGACTAATGGCGTTCCAACACGTGAAACCCAGCCTTTAAGTATGTTATCTGCTACTGTTTCTGCTCGAATGTCAGGTATTGGAAATGCCTCCATCCATCGACTATATCAATCTATGATAGTTAAACAGAAGCGAAATCCCTCAGATGATGGTAAGGGACCAATAATATCTAAATTTCTGTAAAACGTTTAGTGACATTGTGATATTGCTGAAAGGACTCTGTACGTGTCATGTGACTTTGGACTTTTGGCACTTAATACAGCTTCTAGCCCAAGCTCTTGCGTCCTTATTTATTGATGGCCAAACAAATTTGGTGGTGGTTCTTATTCCAGGATGTGCTAGGTTATGGATATTGTTGAACACAATTCTCCGGAATGCTTCTGGAATATAAGGTATCTTCTTCTTTGCAGAGCAGTCGTAAAATATGTCGAAGTTGGAGCCAAATATTGGAACTTTTTCTAATTTTAGAGAAGGGTTATGGGAAGAAAGAATCTCTTTTAACTCCTCATCCATTTCCTGTGCTTTTGCTATACCTTCGTAATCAATTTTGTTGGTTGAAGATGCAATTCGTCTATTCGAGACAGTGCATCAGCAATGATGTTGTCTTTTCCAGGTACGCGCTGAACGTCGACAGTAAATTGGGCAATATATTCCAGATGTCTTTGTTGACGAGGGGTGGCTTTATCCAGTTTCTGGCGAAATGCATAAATTAATGGCTTATGGTCAGTGATGATTGTGAAATTTCTACCTTCCAAAAAATGTTTAAAATATTTTACAGAAGAATATGCAGCCAGTAACTCTCTGTCATAAGTGCTGTATCGTTTCTGGGCATCAGTAAGTTTCCTTGAAAAGAAACTAAGGGGTTTCCAGACTCCATGCTCTTATTGTTGTAGGACGGCACCAATGCCATTATCAGATGCATCAACCATTAAGGAAATGTGTGCATTTTCTGATGGGTGAACGAGCACTGTCGCTTTACATAGTTGTTGCTTGCTATTTTCGAATGCTTGAACTGACTCTTCTGTCCAATGAATTTTGTTTTTGTCATTTACATTAAAAGTTGAGTAGTTTTTATCCTTCTCCGTAGTGTGAATATTGTTTTTGTAATATGTCGCGACAAGCTCTTATTGGAATAGGTGGTGAACCAAAATCAGTAAAACGCTTACGATCCGGTGACCTACTTATTGAAACTTTGACTGCTTTACAAACCAAATCTTTTCTACTCGTGAAAATGTTTCTAAATTCTCCCATACTAATAACTCCGCACAAATCTCTCAATTCATACAGAGGTGTAATTTCCGAACCTGACCTGTTGACCACTCCTGAAGCAGAAATCCTAGATGGATTCTCTGATCAGGGTGTGATTCAGGTCAGAAAAATTAATATAAAAAAAGATCATAAAACTATTCCTACAAAACATTTAATACTAACATTCAATAGCCCTAAACTTCCGTCTACAATAAAAGCTGGATACCTCAACTGTAAGATCCGTCCCTACATACCGAATCCTCTGCGTTGTTTTAAGTGCCAGAGGTTCGGTCACTCCCAAACTTCCTGCCGCGGTCAACTTACTTGCTCTAGATGTGCATCTGTTGGACATGCTTCCACAGATTGCAGTCTAGAGCCTAAATGTATAAATTGTTCAGAGTCCCATCAGTCTGATTTTAAACTTTGTTCAAAATGGAAATTAGAAAAGAAAATTCAAGAAATCAAAACAAACAAAAATATCTCCTATCCAGAAGCTCGAAAATTAATACTACCACAAATATCTCAAACATATATGCCCAAGCTACCAAATCCTCAACTACAACCACAACAAACCAAACTGATGAAAGCATTACAAAAATAGTATGCCCTCCTTTGAAATTATTACAACCTTTAACAACCATTCCGAAACCATCAATGCCTTCCAAAATTCCCACAGTTACCAAATCATCTACATCAACTCAGGCATGTAATATAACAAACGTAAAATGTCCACCTTTGAAGTGTCCACCTATTCCTACATCTAATGATGCACCTTCCATCAATGAGTCATTTTCCTCAATCATACCCGCTTCCTCATACAACTCAAATATTCAAGTCCCTTTTGCCTCTATAAGACAGAATTTAAAGAAAACAACAAAAATTCGAGATATAAGAAGAAAGAAAAGAGTACTTAAACAAATAATAGACATAAAAATGACTCCACATAGACCGAGAAAACCAGCACCTGATGAGTATACAACGGATGTGAAGACATGATCGTATATGACGAGGACGATGAAGACTCAAATCCAGATTATGACAAAAAAACAAACAAAAACAAAAACAAAAATGGAAAAACGTATTATAAGGACTTTTTACTCTTAACTCCGACCAGAAATAGAAAGTAAATTTTTCCAGTAATACATATCGAACTTGGTGGGGAACTCTCCTCACCAATCTCCGTTTTTTAAATTGATTTAAAAAAAAACATTATACATATTTTAAGATTGTCTTTTATCAATACTTTTCGAATTTGGTGGGGAATTCTCCTCACCAATCCTTGTTTGTTTTGTAATTTATTGAAAATGGCTTTTATATATAATTTGTGATTTTAATTTTTAAACTGAAATTTAACCAAACTTTTTAGTGATTTTATACGTTTAATGTTTTAACAATTGTTTAGCGCAGTATAGCCAGAATTGGCTCTTGCGGCAAAAAACCCCAAACTCACTCCTCATACACAAAAATCACCTCTCTTTAACGACTTAATGCCCATCTCATTGTCCAAAGGTACATAACAATTAACAGTTAATATCTTTATTAGGGATTTAGAGCAACAAAGGCTATTATCCCATACAAAACCATGTCCAAAGGTAACACCAGAAGTAAATAAATAAGCAATGTAGCAATGCCAATTTCAAATGATAAAACTGACGCATTTAATATGTAAAATCTGAATATTTTAATGGTAATGCAATACCACAATTTTCTTGAATTGATTTAATTAAAAATATTGTTCAAACCATCTGAGCAGTTTATCAATACAACTTGTAAATTCATTGAAATCGATGAAATTAAACTAACAAGCCTAAGCCAAAATAATTCTTTTCTTCAAATCAATTTACTTATTTAAATATGGCATCAGCAAAATTTTAGTTTCGAGATCATGGTTACTGTTGATATATTGATAGTATAAATTTAAAAAAAAAAAATTAAAGGAAAAAAAAAGTTACTTTTTGTGTAGATTTTTTATTTTTTTTTTTTTAAAAATAGAAGAAATTTATTCAAGTATGGTCGAAGGTAGAAGAAATCTTTTTGTATTTTGAGTATTGCTTTTTCCCTCTAAGAAAATTGCCGAAATGAAAAATGTTTTAATACTTCCTTATTTAAGAAGTTTAAATATTAAATTTATTTTTTAGTGGTTTTATTCACACTTTGAAAATTAAAAGTATCTACTCAAGATAACAATTAATATGCATTGTTTTGGAGGAAGATAAAATTTAGTATATTTCCATTTAGATGCAGCAGCCATAACTAAGTATTTTCGTGACCGTAAAACAGTTGTAAATTGTGTTACCGTTGAAGAAACAATGATACGTGAATACTTGAGGAATGTATGATTAGTATTAGAATAATAATTGTTATAATATCTAGGGTTCTTTTTAAACCCAAAAAAGAAGTGCAGAAATTAAATCAGATACAACTTTGCTCTAAAATCAATGGAGTTTGGAAAAAAAAAAGTTAGTTTCTCATTTAAGAAAAACCATTTTTGTTTACTTAACCTATAAAAGGTTTCAATTGTTCTCTTTGTAATTTGTATTAAATTCATAGAGGAGCTGAAAGAATACTGAGCTTCAATAGAGATTTAAAAGGCAGCAAAAATGAGTTATTGCTAGAAATCAAATTATTTTGTGGGATACTACATAAGTACCAAGATTTAAATTAAGTTTAAAAGTTTTGAATTATATTAACCCTTTGAGGAGAGACGGCTTCATAGTGAAACCACCTGTTCATAATTTTATTTTCATGCATAAAAATCGGAGCAGTTCATTGAGAATTATCTGAAGATGATCTGTATTGCTAAATGAAATTAATAATTGGCAGTATTACAAAAAATTAAATATTTTTTGAGTTAAGAAGCTTGCACAAGCATACAAAATACAAAAATCACAGAAAATATTGTACAAAACTTACTGTTTAGATTTTTGTTCCAAGTACTCTTATTCCTATGAAAATCCACATAAAACATTTGAATTTGCAACTTTTTTCTTGGTTATTTCATACAGCAAAATCACTGCACTGTGAGGGGTAAAATCCTAGGAGAACCTACACCATTGGCGACAAACCGAAATAAGTGCCAAGCCAGAACGAGATGGCACCAAGCGAAAACGACAATGGTAGCAAGTGAATATAGTGGGATAAGGTGGATGCGTAAAGAAAATCTGTGTAAACAGTTCTGAAATTAAACATTTGAGATAAATAATATAAAAACAGCACTTACTTTCTTACTAGTTATCTTTTCCAAGTGGAGGGTACAGCGTAATAACAGATTTTAAAAAGTCCTGAAGGTCTCATCACTAAGCGAATGATCATGTGAGCATGGCCATACATATTCTCTATTCAAATCCATCCCAAACTGCACTCTTTTGTTTGTATAATCCCATTCGCTCATTACATTTAGGACATTCATAACTCGAAGCAATCAATTCTTCCTTCAAACACCATTCAATCAATTCTCTCTTACCTTTCACATTCAACAAAGTAAAAAATTCTAAGGTATATTCACTTACTCACGTAGCCATACTTCTAGCCTGATGTCCAATAACAAAATGAAATTCGAAATGCCAGCCGATTAAATACAAAAATTCCAGAAATAGTTAGGTTAGGTTTACTTTATCTAATGTATCAAAGTAGGGTTACCAAGATGGTGCAATTATCGCCAACCAAAATAATTCGTGCCAATGGTGTGGGCTCTCCTAGGACTGAACCGGATGCAAGGCAACGAGTGTTATAATACTATACAGAATAAATTTTCGTTCTAATCCAGTTTTTACTTAACTAGTTTAACTTATTTCTTTCAATAACCCATACTTTAAGGAAATTTTTTGGTCTTATGATTTTCTTTTTCAGTTTAACATTATTTTTAACTATTTAATTTAGTTATTGAGCTATTAAGACCCATGCAAAAAATGCGTGTGATAACATTGTCTTTAAATCACTTATTTTTAATGCTTGCGGTTGTTTGGTTGAAACTTACTACATGTAAAACTGTAATTCTAAGAGCCATTTGTATAATAAATTATATTTTTAATAGTATATTTTTTCTCTTTTAGGCTCTTTTGATTGGAAGTCATACCTTACAAAACCTGATTTTTTTGCTGCTTCTGTTTCTTGTTTTCCTCATGTAAATATTTTGTTACAGTACATTCTACTAAACATGTTTGTCTTTTAAATGTATGAATATAAAAATATCAAAGCTATTATAATTAATTTGCATAAATTTTATCTTTTATGAAAATTGCAAGCAAAACATGTAGTGAATCTTCTCCCCAACCTTAAAATGTTAATGGAAGCCCCAGTAGCAAACTCATGATCAATGTTGTTTTTATGAAGCCATTTTTTTGAGTTTTGGTGTCACTGAAGACTTACTGTGTAATGGGATGGCAACTTGTTAAATCTGCTGAGGCTTCAAGTCCTCATATTGGCATGGTATTAAAGCTTAAGAGTGAATTGGCTGCTCAGATATTGACCTCACACTACTTAATCAATCTGTCACTGATCCTAGAAATGAGTCATTTGTCTTTTAACCTGAACAAAGAGTAGTATTACTGGAAACATAATTAATTGTTGAGTGTTTTATTATAGAATGTGAATTTAAAGAAATACTACAAAATGATGATAATCTAATTTGTTGAATCTTTCTTTGTGTGTGCCTTTGAAACCAAATTTTAATTGGTTTGCCAAATTATTGCTTATTGTATTATGAAAACTTTTGAATAAACATTCGATATTCTGCAATGTGTTATAGAATAACCAAAGAAATATTTTGTATAATTATCTCTTGAGTAAACTGTTTATCTAAAATCAATATAAAATGAGGAAATCTTGCTGTAATTGAAGAGTTTCATTCTCCAGGTTCCTTTGTCTCGCTCATGGGATGCCATCACAGCGAACATTTTAGTCGAGGTGAAGAGTCCTGATTGCACAACATGCTGTACTATCACACCCTGTTGTTATTGGATAGCGGCTGTTATAAAAGTGTCAGGTATGTTTTAAAACTCTAAATGTCTGTTTTTTTTTTTTTTTTTTTTTTTTTATTTTGAATCAAAAGTTTATTAGGTATACATGAACTTAAAAAAAAATCTGTTCTATAAAGTTATTTCAAGTTCTCAAATTTCAACAGAGTATCGGTTTCAGAAGCAGCTTTAAATAATTTCAGAATTCTATGTTTAGATTACATAAAATATATCTATAAGTATTCAGGATATACAAACATTTCACTTCAGGAAATACATACTTGATATGTCTAAATATGTGGAATTATAATCCTTTAGTTGGTAACATAAGATGCCTTTCTCTCTTGTTAGAAGTTAAATCTCCATTGCCTCAGAATTCTTGGTTTATCAATGTTACTGTTACTTATATTTTTAAAGTTATTCAATTTTTCTTTTCAAAGTTATTTTGAAATGCTATATGGCTAAATAAATTAATCATTCTGATTTTAATAAAGATATAACTTGACATTTTTTTAAAAATTTTAGTAATCCGTTTTATATAAAACATAAAATGGATTCAGCAGTCTGTTATATATAAATTTATTATTTAGAATATAACTAAAAGTGTACAAGGCATCTCCTTTACATGATAATAATAAAGTATCAGACACTTTGTAAAATTTCTTATTTTTACCAAGCCTATATCCTGTGAGTAAATGCATTAAATAAAAATAGCCTACTGTTATTTCATATACTTTGAAGGTTTTAATTATGACTTTTTGTCTATTTTCACTGGATCAAGGCCATTTTAATGGGGATGTTCTTTATGAAAATCATATGGAGAAAAAAATTATAGAATACAGTTTAGAATAAAATATAATATCCATTTTTGGGATTTTTTTTTTTAATTTCCAGTGCAACAGGCAAGAATGAACACAATTTTTTTGTCATGATACAGAAAACAAAAGATAAATGTCATAAGCAAAAAGCAAACAATTTATACTGAATCACAAAAGACAAAGAAAGAATTAAAATCTTTAACAATATAAGAATTTCCTTGCCTTCCAATAATGGGAGAAAATAGAGCTATCTTTAAAAGCTGGGTAAAGAAGTAGGTGGTCCACTGTCATTATAGAGTCGCTACAGAAGAGGGAGGGGGGCAAGTAGGTCTGTTGATGATCTCTTGCCGATGCTGGTGCAGTTTTGAGATGTATTGTGTGTGTTTGTTCCAGTTGATGTTACAGAACTAATGTTTAATTTTTTAGTTTTTTCAAACAGATATTGCAGTTTTTTTGTTGTTTTAGTCTTTGTTAATTATTACCTTCATTAGTTCTTTCAGATTCTGTTATTTGACTATGAATTTTTTAATCACAAAATATAAATAATCTCTGAACAGTGTTTTTTTTAAGTGAAAAGTAGAATTATTGCAATTATAATTGAAAATTTCTCTTTATCAGTCAAAATTACATCTTATTAAAATAATTATTTTATATGCCAATAGTTAAAAAATTATATATTCATATGAACCATAAATACTGCTTACTTTTCAGTTAGCTGTAGAATCACTCACTAAGAACCCTGTTTAACCCTTACGTGGGCACAAAGCTAAAATACACTTTTCTGTGATAAAGTACTTGATAAACGTAATGTTCTCTTCCTCTATAAGCATTATTTTGTCACAATTAGACGTTTAGCCACTGTGCACTTAAGACATTTAACTTACTTTTCAGAACAGAAATAATCATATTACAATAAACTTTTTATGAAAAATTAACATTTACACTAATAACTATTTCAATAACAATTAAGTACAAAGTAGAAGTGTAATAAAATAATAATAGAATAATTGTACAATATAGAATATTTACTAAAATATACATTGAAATTGGTATATATCCACATTTTGTATTTTATTTAATTTTAGTATAAAAAGTTAGAAATAAGGTAATATTTTTGAGAATTTAAATTAGTTATTTTTCAAATTTGATGAGCTATTTACTGTGGAACTTTTCAAAGTAAGTAGGACCATTTGCTTGAAGACATAGTGGTATGTTGCAGGACCGACACAGCTACGTCTTTTCTGGTACTGCAAAGAGAGCATCTCCTGTACAGACCATGTTCTGTTTTGACTGGGATATGTTTCCGTGAATTCTGGAGGAGATATATTTTTTTTATATAGATTATCTCATTTTACTTCTGGCTGGGAAATAGAAGGACTCTGTATCTCATCAATTTCTTCATCATCTGAAGAAATATTTTCCCCTTGAGCAATATTTTCAATGTAATCTTCATCATCAGTAGTACTGTTATTAGAGGCTGGTGAATCATCATCTGATGGCAATTCTTAGCTAGAGCCTCTTGAACAGATAAGTTTTTTCTATGCATTGTTATATAAATATCCTCAAACTCTACTTTACATTGATAGTAATAATAAAAATCAATGTACAATAATCTTATAAAACAGAAATGCTAATTAAAAATATATACACATCTGTGAGTAAAAGTATTCAAAATATTTTATGTGCCTCAATAATATGCAAATGTTTACTCTGAGCAGAAAAGCTATAATAAAAGATTTTTGAACCCAAGAATCTCGTACCACATATTTTAAACAAAGTTTGTTCATGTCCCCCCCCCCCCAATATTCTCATTTGATTCTAAGGTTCTCTCTCGAGTAGAGGAAGAGCCAAAATTTCAAGGTCATTGTTCTGTTCAATGTGGGCAGTGGATAGTCTCTATCCACTTATAAAAGCTTTCCAGAAACCTAAATAAAACCTTTTTTTTAAATAGCACATTTGCTTCATTCATTCAGATGAGAGAAACGTATACTTAAGACTTGTTGAAATTGTTTCACAGATTAGAAATTTTATTTATAGTAATCAAAATACAATTTGTAGCTTTACACCAAGAAAAACTGTTTCTAACTATCCATCAGAGGACATAAAATGCAAAAATAGGTATCGTGCTGCCATCTGTATTGATTTTTAGGCATTTTAGCTTCAATTAGTGCTTGTGGATAGATTAAAAATCGACCTCTCGCTTGGAGAAAATTTTTTTGTTATGTGGCTAGACTTATTAGCCACTGCCCGCAAAAGAGTTCAGAACAAAGGTTTATATACTTTAATGGTAACAATTGCAATTTAAAATTAAACATATAGATTTGCTTTTCAAATGTTTTAAAAATGTATTTGTAGGATATATGGGATTGCTTCGATATGAAGGCTTTGACTCTGATTTTACTCAAGACTTTTGGGTGAATCTTTGCACTGAACCTCACATTCATCCCATTGGATGGTGTGCTGAGAATGGCATGCCCCTTGTTCCACCTAAAGGTAAGTTCAATTGTGATAAATTTTTTTGTATGTTTTTCTTCTCAAGAAGGATTATTTCCTTCTATTAATATTAAATCTCAAATAGGTTTTTAAAAAGTAAATGCTATAAGTTTTTACTGAATTTATTGATAATTGCTTTTAGAACTTCTGTAGGTTATTTAATTTTCAAAATGGGGGAGGCAAAGAAAATAATTTTTCAAGTCTGCTTAATCTGATAAAGAGGTGGCAAGTGCTCATGGCTGCAAACTCGTAGCCAACTTCATTCCTGTCAAGCCCCAGTGCCATTAAAGACCTACCCTGTAGATGAGTTGATACATATTGAATCTGTTGAGGTTAAAAGTCCTCACATTGGCTCATTGTGGAAGTTTGAAGTGGGATGCCACACAGAGCTGTTGATTCAAAATGACATCTATTTGCCAATTGTACTTGTGTTGTTTCAGAGTATGATGATAATAAACAATAAATCAATCCATAGCCTGATTGATAAAGTAATAAATAAATCTGTAAACTCATTATTTGTTCTTGTTACATCTAATTCAAGAAAATTTAGATTGAATTCTATGGGTGTCTTTTTTAATTAAAAAATTGTTCTTAGATGTTTTTTTGTTAAATATGATGTACACACAAAACAACATTGAATAAATTAAATTCTTATTTAGTGTTTATGGTTTTAACATTTATTTATAAATTGGTGAAGGATTTCTGTTTGTAAAAAAATTAGATGTCATTTTAAAAATTTTAACAGTCTAACCCCAGGTATTATGACGTTTTACGAAAAAATAAAATTCTGAAACACATATGTATAAGTAGAATGGAATTAGCTAATATTCTTTAAGTTCACATTGATAGTAAAATATTCAATTGCATGCAATGCTCTCAAATATATGCTCTTTTGTTTTGTTTAGTAACATATGGTGCTCTTGGTACTCATGGTCGTCTTGAAGTGCATTTGAAATGCAAAACATAATGTTCATATTTATTCAGATTTGAATTATATATATACTTTCAAACTTTAAAAAACAATTTTTGAAAAAGAGTAATATTAAAATCTCTATTTATTGTTCATAATGCTACTGTTAATCCTACTTTTGAGGCTAGTTATCATATTTCACTACTCATTGCAAAATCTGGAATAAGTCATACTGTAGGGGAGAATTTAATTAAACCACACATCAATATCGGTATTTCTTAAAATGGTTCTGGAAAAAGGTGACAAAGATGCATCAAAGCTATGCCACTAGGTAACAGTATTTCACTTTTCTCATTGCAAGTTTTTAAAATTTATTTACTGTAATACTAATAATTTTCTAGTGATTTCTTAAAACCTTTAACTTTCACTTATCATTTAAGTTTCATTTATATATATATATACATATAAACGGGGGGGGGGACATATGAATTTTTAAAAGTCTTATGGGGACATAGTAAAAAAAAAAAGATTTAGAAACACTGGTATTGACAACAGAGACCAGTTTCAATTTGTTATGATTGATGATAACTTGTGAAACATTTTATATTGTATTTTGTTTTGAAATGTGTTTTAGTGATTGAAGATAAGCATACTGATTGGAAGGAGTATCTAGTGAGAAGAATATCAAGGGTTCGTACGTCTCCTTCTGATTTCGCATTGAAAGTAAGTTTACTTGTGTTTCAAATCTTTTATTATATTTGAAGAACATAGTGCTGAAAGCTATTTTACATATGTTTTTACTTTATAGTTCTATTAATAGATTCCATGCCATATTTATAAGAAAATGACAATTTTGAACATGTTTTATTATTTTAACTCGATGTTTTAAAGACATTTTATCAGATACTTCCAAAAGTTTTAAACAAAAATATTTTGTAATTTGTAAAGCCACTAATTATTCAAAGCTGTCATTATCTGTTTTGTTCTGTTGTGATCTTGAGGAGAACTTTCAGATGTCTAATTTATAAATGTCCAATACCATATGTGTATATGTAATCTAAATTTGGTACTGACGTATTATACTATCAACCAATTTTGCCAAGTCAAATGAAAAAAACATTGCCAAAGGCTGCCATTGTTTTTGAAAATGCATGAAAGCTTAATTCTCGCTTATGATTCTTTTGTCTTAGCCTGTTGACAAATAAATTGGCAAAGATTTAGAAGAATTAAATACTTTATTTAAAGAAGACTTGAAATAAATGAAAGATAAAGGTAGCCAAAAGGCCACAGTTGCTATCAAAATTTGGCAAATGAATCTCCCTCTGTATGTAAATGACATAAATTTGTATAGGTGTCTACCTAAAGGCTGTCATGCTGCTCTCCATTTGTCTATACCCCATACTCTATTGGGAATTTATATTTTATGACTGTATTTTGGAAATATTCCACTTTGTTCACTAGTGAAAAAACATTCTTTCGAAACCTCACTCAAAATGCACAATGTGTAATGAATTTTTGTGTTTTGATGAACAGAAAAGTTGTTTCCTTGAATATCATCAAATTAAGTTTATGTGTAAAAGCTGTTTTTATGTGTAAAAAAAGTAAAGTTTAAAAATTTAATAATTTTTAAAAATAAGTATTTTGTGCTGTGTGTAAAATATTAATGTTCTCTGGTTATTTAGAATTTTTAAGAATTAAAACTGCTTCAAAAAAGTCATGCGGTCTTTTCGTATTATGAGAATATTTTAGACCTTTGTGGACTGACGGTACTTTAAAATACCAATTTAATTAATTAGCTCTAATGAATTAAATTTTCCAAAGTTGAGTATTTTATTTACGTATATCCCTTAATTTTCAATGTAGTGATTCAAAAAAAAAATTATTGCATGAAAAAATTTGTAAATCAATGCGGTAGATAAAGGGTTAAGCAAAGCTAAGCTGAAAGTTATTATGAAGCTAAATTATTTACAACTTTAATTTTCACCTTTTTATGCTTCAATACATCAAAATAAAATACATGCAACTGTTTGGCAGCTTGAAGAGTATAAACACAATATGATCAAGAAAGGAATGAAATTGGAGGTTGTTGACAAAAATCTAATATCTGCTGTTCGAGTAGCTACAGTGTATGAAGTAATTGGGGGCCGCCTACACTTAAAATATGAGGATTCTGAGAGGGAGGATGAAGGATTTTGGTGCCATGAGCGTTCACCTTTGATTCATCCCATTGGATGGGCTCAAATTGTGGGACATGCTCTTAAAGGAAAACCTGGTAAAGTTTTTTTTTTCTCTTTAAATCTCATAAATATTTCTGAATCAATCAAGAAAAAATTTCTGATCTTTCTTCCTGAAACTCTTCCCACTTAATATTTGATTGATAATGCATAGGCACACACAAAGCATTTTCATTAAGTGCTTATTTTGCTCTTAGCACTTTGGATAGTTATACAAAAATATTTGCTGATATTCTTTTTATAATTTTTTCATGCTGCTGAATATTCAGTATGTGATTAGTAAAGCATTTTTTATAATAAATTTAGTCCAGAAAATTATCCACAGTTTTGTACATTTATGTGTAGCTTGCAATTTTTATTGAAATTAATTAAATGGATTAGTTCAATCGCTTACTTATCAAAAATTTGAATTTCTTCTCCCAATTTAATTTTAAATTTCTTTTCTAAACGTATTTCTGTAATCAGTTGGTAGCACCAAGGATCTATTGCTTTAGTGACCATTTTACTGGCACATACATGATCACATTTTCTGTTGGTGCTATGGTTCAGTCAGTCGTGTTCAATATGCAATTATGTATATTTTAGTTTTTAATATAAACATGTATTTTCAATAGTATAAGCTTCTTGCAAAAACTTTGCAAAGCTTTGCTTGGAATTTTTTGTTTGTTTGGTTGAATGTCATACTTATATTGCTATCCTTATTTTCAGTTGTATTTAATCATATGTATAAATTTTTTTTGTCATACATATACAGTAATATAATTGTAGAAAAAATTCTATTTCTGGTGTGCTTTATTAAGATTTTTATTAATGTTTTACAGAATATGCAAGACAATCTTTGTTGAAAACTTTATATCGAACATTTGATCCTAATGATGCAACTTGGGACATGTTTTTACCAGTAAGTTATTTTTTTGCTAAATGTTCTTCTTCTTATAAAGCTAGTTACATTTATCAGCAATAAAATTTCTATTTGGTTAGCTTCAATGTTTTTTTAAGAGTCCAAACAATCCTAGTTAGTATTTTTAAAGTAAAGTCAGAATTTCCCTCAGATTTAGTGGCTATATTTCAGATGACAAAATACATTCACCAACATAAATATCAATCAGTATTAACATCAATTTAGATTCAAAGCAGTAAGAATAATTTACATGATTTCTTGTAATTATTATTCATTTTTTTAATGATTTTATGCAAAGGTTTTTTATTCATTTGATTTTTTAAAAACAATGGTAATCAATGGTTAACCTTGTCAAGTATTATATCTTTGAATAGAAATGAATTTACAACTAAGCAATGATAAGCTAAGACAGTTAATAGTTAAAGGAATATCTTTTTTCACCAAAATGTGTCTGTTGACTAACTTCCTTGTTTTAAAATAACATTTAAAATGTAAACATATTGGTTTGAGAAATAAAAACTGTTAGTTTATAGCACATTTAGCGCCTCAGAACACAACACGAAACCTTTGTGTTGTTTTGTACAGAGTAGTAGTTTTGTAGTCTTAACTCAACTGCAATAAATTTTGTCCATGAGGTAAATGAATCCAGAAAAGCTGGATCATTTTGTTGATTTAAATTGTTTTATTAATGATTGATTGTAAAGACATTATGCTAAAAGATGAACGCTAACTACTACTACAAAAATATAAATCCGAAATTTCCTACATCCAACGTCTCTCCATATATTGCTGCCATATCATTCCCCTCAATAAGGACAAATCCTACCCTAAGAAAGCCTGGTCACATGCATAGCCAACACAATGCCACCTAGCTAGAGCTCATTAACTAACACTGGCTGCAAAGTTTTATTAAATGTCTTGTTTAAATATGTAAAATTGACCTTTGCATGTTCTCACTAAGTGAGAGTTTCAGAAGAACTAAATTCAGTACTGAAGAGGATGATTTCTAGAAATTCATATAGTGAGCTCCCTGTAGTGATATTTCAATAAATTTCACAGCTCATTAAAATACCTAAATAATTTAAGTAGATAAAAAAAAAGATGGGAGTCTGACATTGAAGTATGAAAATGGGAGACTAACAATGAAGAAAGAGAAAAATTTTTAAAAACAAAGAGAATTTTTGACTGTATTATCAGTTTACATGTTAAAAAGTAATGTATTTCTTCAAATTTGGTTGTTTTCACTAATATATATTTTCACTTAATCAATATCAATTTAATATTAATTGAATTATTCTAAGGAAACTAAAATCAGATATTAATTTTGATCAAGAATTTCTAATAATGTAATCCAGTATTTTGCAGACTTTGGTAGAGAATGGTTTAAATAGTCCATGTTCCAAACTTCACTTGAATTCTATAATTAATTTTAGAGAGATTTAAAAACCACCAGAAGAAGTGATACGCTTAAGTGCCAAAGTCTTTGGATAGCTCTTAATACTAAATGGACCCTCCTTTTTTCCTTTTGAAGAAACATTCAATCATTTTGTGTTGTTTCTATAGGCCATTCATATTGCAAAAGAATTATTGTTGCAAGATTTTATGCATGAACTGACTTTTTAATCATTTTGATATTTGTTTGCTGGGATTCATGCCTGGTGATGTACTTGGTCATATCATTTACTGGAATTATCCATGTTTTTCAAACCAATATAAATAATTTGAGCCCATGAATGGCTGCAGAATTTCGAGTCAGTGATTGGTTTAATTTCACCAGAAAACTTACTTCATGTTCACTCAGCCCACACCATTATGGTATCACCTTCAATTTGCATGGTGTTTTATGAACAACTCTTGGATCCTTTATTTTGTGGGATCCACTCTCAAACTACTCATCAGATCTTACCAACTGGAATCATGATTCTTCATCTAGGATCCAGTTGATATCTTCACAAACCAAGTAGAGGTGCAGCAGACGAATGCATGTTGATAGTGAAAGCCCTCAAATTGGTTTCTTATTGATGTATCCATTTAAAATTTTTTTTTGCTGATTTGTTTTCATGGACACGCCTGGGTATGCCTTACATTAGTTGTTGCTGTCATTTGATGCGGTGTTGTTTGTCTGGTAGCACTGACTTCTCTATAGAAACATTGTTGCCCACTATGATTGCCACTATATCATCCATGATGGGAGATAATCCCTGAAATTATGTGTTCTGAGCACAATCTTGGCATGGATTAAAAAAATGGCTACCGTATTTTCCTGTGTATAATCCACAAAGCCTTTTTTTCCGAGTAAAATAAAAAAAAATTGTATAATCCGCAGTGCCGTATAATACAGGGCAGTTTTTATGGCAAATAAACCAAAATATAAACTGCCGATAATGAGTGTTGCATAAGATGAAAAGTACACAATATAATTAAAAATAGAAGTAAAAAATTGTCCAGAAAACAAAATTTATTATGAAACGCCTTTTTAAATATGTATGATATTATTTTTTGGGATAATCTCAATAAAACAAAAAAATTCTTTGCTACTGCCATCTATGTTTTGAGTTGTTAAACCATTGCATGCTGAAAAAATATCTCTTTGTTTTTAATTTAGCAAGTTAACAGCAAAAAAATTGAGATCGAGACTGCTTTCCCGTTGTCTTTTTCTTTTAAAATCCATTTATTTATTTCTTCCTCTAATTCTGGCCAGTGAGGTTTTCCACAACGATCGGCTCTTTAACGTCGATCACAATTTTCGAAGTTGATCTTGTTTTTTCTCCAAAAACGAACATTCGATTCGTCAGCGTTGAAAAACCTTGTAGCTTCCCGATTCCGGTGTCTTCTCTATAGCTTTTAACTTGAAGTTTGCAGTGTAACTTACATGCTTTCGCTTCAACATGATGAAAACTTTCAAAGGACATAATAGCTCTAGTCAAGAGAAAATTGGAAATGGCGCCAGCGACTAGTAACTGTTTTTTTCCTTCTGGGGAACCGAATTCGTTTTTGAATGTAATTGGACAAAAACTAGTTATGGCTGAAATACATCAGCCGAGTCATGAAAGTGCCACCTATTATTTATTTTATAAAACATAAACGGCATTTCTGTCAAAATTTTATTGTTAGCTTTTCTGATGGAGAATGTTTATTCTCAGATAATTCGCCGCGGCGTATAATACGCACAACAAAATTTGAAACTTTTTTAACAAATAATCCGCGGATTATATACAGGAAAATATGGCAATTCCTTAATGATGTACAACTCATCACACATCTTCTGCAATGTTTCTGTAATTTGCCTTTCCATGTTGCTATTTTACGACTTTTGCCACTTTAATTGTTAATTGCTTTTACAGACAATTCATATTTTTTTGAAAAATACATAAGTAGATCCACAGCTAATAATTATAAACTAGTAACAACTCTTAAAAGCTGGCTAATTACCAATTGTAAGCTTGAACTTGAATATTTTCTTAAATATTGTAGGGAGTTGCAATAAATTATGAATTTATGGATTTTATGATGTAAAGAATCAAAAATTACTAAAAATTTTGTGATGTTATTCATTTTTTCATAACTATATTGAATAACTCATATTTTTAACTGTATTTTATTTGATTTTTTTGCTTTGGTAAAATAATTTTGTGCTGATTGGAATAAATATCTTCAAAATTTATTAAATGGAAAATTTTATACTGTTGCGAAGGTTTGGATTTTTGCTATCAGTCTCAAAGGGCAAGACAGCTCTTCAGAAGTGATGAAAATTTATTGTAGAAAAACAATCATTGAAATAGAGGATACAGTACTAAAATTTGCTTAAAAAATCTCAGTAGGTTTCTACACCTTCTACAGCACTCAGACACAACTATCAGTGTCTAAAATACAAGTATGTTAAAGATTATGCACAAGCACTCACTTGTCCTATCAACAGCCAAAGTAATAACTAATCGCAAGTCTACTCTTTAACAGTCAAAACAATACTAACTCAGTTTTAGCGAATGACTCCTATTTATAGATTGCAAAGATCTTTCAAGAAAGATTTGCAAATGTCATAGATCCTGATATTAATAGATTTCACTAGTAATTTCCAAATGCATACATTTGATCTCTAAGTTGACAAAATAGTCACCAACGTGATCCCTAAAAATGATGCCAACTTGGCTCTATCACCAACATTTTGCTGTTTTCATTAAAACAACATTATAATGTGAGGAACAGAGTTGCTTGTGAATATTCAATTTTAGCATAAAATAAATACAACAGAGATATTCTTAAATACAGCAGATACATTTATTTACACTGTTTTAGGCATTCATTACACAAAATTGTTTCAAAACTATTAAATGTTTGAGACAATTAACATCAGAGGACCCATTTTTAAATTCTCACAAGTTTATTGGGGTAATTCAAGCATTTAATGGTATTTAAAGGGTTATTTAATGGTTACTAGTTTTTTTCACAAAATGAGTACTTGTAAAAAAATCTAGCCACAAAACAGAGAGATTTTGTTTTAGAAATAAGTAATGTTGAGTTACAATAATAGTTATAATCCATTAACATTAAAATTTAGTTCCTTTTAATCCAATTTTGTCCAACTGCTGTAAGAATTGCAAAAAAAAAAAAATGATTTAGTGTGTTTTATTTTTTGTACATGTACAGTGGAAGCAATCTTGAAAAATGTATTTTTTTTTTTTTTTTTTTTTTGTATTATTCACGTAAAATTTGGTGGATTTTTATACTTATCATCTATGTTTGGTACTTCTGAATCTGTATTCAGACTGCATTATAAATTTATAAAACACATACTGCTCTTAGTTGATTTTTCCTTGAATTTTCTTAATTGAACTGAGAATGCAGCATTTGTTAACATTGATTTAATGCATTTTACAATTCTAGATCAGTTGATTTGTTTGTACACTGGCTGTGTTTGATTTTCACTATTAGTATCTACCAAGATCTTGTTTTATGTATTTTTAGGCTCCTAATCCTATGAGAGGCTTGAAATTCAAGGAAGGCATGAAGTTAGAAGCCATTGATCCGCTGAACCTATCCACTATCTGTGTAGCTACTGTAACAGAAGTGCTGCGCAACAACTACCTCATGATTGGGATTGATGGCATGACAGAAGCAGATGGCTCAGACTGCTTTTGCTACCATGCATCTTCACCCTGCATTTTTCCGGTAGGGTTTTGTGAATCCAACAACCTCAATTTAACTCCACCCAGAGGTGAGTACTCACATTTGGATTACCAAATTTCGATTCAATTTGTAGTTATGTTTTATCTAGGAACACACATAAAGAACATAATGGTCCTTGATGGGAATAATGGCATGTGTTTCATTTAAAAAAAATTGCATATTTGACTATTATTTTTTAAAAATCTCATTTTAACAGGATAAAAAATTCCATAATCACATATCAATACATATTAGGCAATAAAGGTGAATGATATCAAAAACACATACTCTAATAGCACAATTGCACAAGCCATTGACGAATTCTTTCTTAATGCTACTAACAACTGGTTTGCCGATGAAGTGGTTAGCACAGCCGTAATGCTCCTGCCTTGCAACCAGATGACCGAGGTTTGATCCTCTCCTACTTCAGTTTTACAGTTTCTCCTCTCGGAAATCCTTTTTCATATTAAAAAGATTTTTTAACAAAATCTCCAGGAAGAAATTGTATCACAAATAAAATGCTAAAAAATCTACCTCCTTTCTCAGTTATTGAAATTACAAACATTATTAATGATATTTCAAATATTAATTACTTTTCAAAGTCCTGGAAAACTGCATTGGTTGTTCATATTTTAAAACCTGGTATGGACCCTACTCTTGCCGAAAATTACTGGCCAATCTCTCTATGACTAGCTCTGGTAAACGGGTGGGAAAAAAAACATTCTTAATAGATTAAATGACCATCTCAGTTAAAATCAAATTTTAATTCTGGAGCAGCAAGGCTTTCTTCCACAGCTCTCCACCACCCACCAGTTACTCAGAACAGTAGAGTATATTAAGTCCGGTCAAAAAAGAAAATGTACACCAATGCAGAGTATTTCTAGACATATGAAAAGCATTCAATCTCATCTGTACACAGGTTTTATCTATAAATTAATTCAATACAGAGTGCCAACTCCATTAATTATCCTGATTAATTCCTACCTCTCTGATATAACTTTTTTTTGTCAAAATTAATAATACTCTCTCAAATACTAGAATAATTTCTGCTGGGTTCCTACAAAAAAGTCCCTCCTTTCTCCCATGCTTTTCAACATCTGTGTCAATGATATTCCCACCACTAACAACACTGAAATTTGCATGTATGTTGATGACAGAGGGATACTTTGTCAACACAAAGAACCAGCCTTCACCTCATATATGATCAAACAATACCTAACACAACTTGACCACTGGTTTACCAAGTGGAAACTAGCCATCTACATCTTAAAAATAGAAGCCATATTTTTTTTGCTAGATACAATAAAGCTACAGCCATCTACATCATAGAGAATAGAATCCCCTGGTCTAATTAAGCTAAATACCTAGGAATTTGATAATATTATCTTTGATACAATTCACTTTCTAATGAAAAATTTAAAAAAGCTGCATATAACTCTACCCTTTCATTTCCAGAAAACCAAAATTGATCCTAATGCCTTCCCTGTTTGGGACATGCAGTGAAGACACATATTAATTATTTAGAAAATGCTAAAAATTTAATTGTCAGGCAGATTCTTAGCAGTCTCTGACTCATGAGGAATCTAGACCTCAAAGTCGTGAGTAAAATATCTACTGTTAGACAAAGGATCAGGAGAAATGCTACTGATTTCTTTAATAAAATTGACAACTCTGATAATAAATTGATCACTAGCATCGAAAAGTATTCTCCTGATCTTAATTTCCACAGACCCAGATAAATCTGAATTGATTCTGCTTGTCTTTAATTCCTAAATATGTTCTCTTTTATTTAATTATTTATCTTTTACTTTTATTCTAAAATTCTTTCCATTAACTACTCAATGATTGGTCAAGTTTCTCACCTAAACTTAAAGACAAAAATAGCTGACCAGCCAATCACAGAATATCTACTCGATACCAACTCATTTTAACTTTTTACATCTAAATATTTTCTCTCTTAACTCAGACTCCTTTACTGCAACTAGATTGGCTAGACCTTGTCCCACCCACTCCCATCCCAAAAATTTCTCAGGGCACGACTAAGGAAATTCTTTTGGGGACGAGACTTGGTGTAATAGTAGTACTCTTTTTTAGGGTATTCAACCCTCAATGTAATTCCGCCGAATGGCCAGTCAATTTGGAGAAAGTAGCCTTCGAAATTCATGCTTACCCTTTATACAATTAAGTTCCAATTACCTCCAGCAACACAGTGGCATAGTTGGTAACACGCCTGCTTTCTACATGAGCGGATAGGGTTCGAGTCACGCAAGCAATTTTTTTTTTCAAATCATTTAATTATTTTTTTAAAATTAAATAAGTTTGTTTAAAAAAGACTTATTAAATATTTTCAATAATTATGAAATAAACTAATTAATAATATACAAAAAAGACATATTTTTATAATATTAATTGTAAAATAATTAATTTAATAATAATAATTTATTTTATAGATTTTTTTAAATTACTTATAATATTTTATTTATAATATATTGTATTTCGCATTATAAAACTATTTGTAACTAATTTTTATAGAAAATATCGTTTAAAATTTATTATAATGTATTTTATTATAAATATTTATATAATTACAGTAATTTTTTACTTAATAAAATACAAAATAACTACATAAAATATCATTTAATATTTAATAAACCTTTCATAAGTAAATTTATTTAATTAAAAAAAATAATGAATGGGAAAACTAAGTTGATCATGCGATTCGAACCCTATCCGCTCGCATAGAAAGCAAGCGTGTTACCAACTATGCCACTGTGTCACTGGAGGTAATTGAAACTTATTGTATAAAAGGTAAGCATGAATTTTGAAAGCTATTTTCTCCGAATTGACTGGCCATTTGGCGGAATTACATTGAGGGTTGAATACCCTAAAGGAGTACTACTATTAAACAGATCTCATCCCAAAATGAATTTCCTTAGTTGTGCCCTCCTTTTGTTAGTCTAGATTTTTTCATCAATTTGTAAGTTTATTTTGTAATTGTATCCATATCAAAGTAATTTTTTCTTTTTATTAATTTACAGTAGTTATATTTTAAATTTTAAATATTATTTATTAAAAAAGGCAGTTTGAGAGTGTTTTAGTGTTATCTAAAATATTATGGAAGGAGAGGAAGATTCAGAAAAACTAAGTACTCCCATCCAGCAAACTACCCACTACCAAAACAACATTATATTAAACACATGTCATATAGAGAAAATTTTTTAACACAAATGTATTAATTTAGTCTTAATTTCTAAAATATTATTTTATATGTTACAAAATTAGAAAAGAATGCTTGAATGTGAATAAAACAGGTTTTAGGTTATATTGTTTTATGATTATTGGAAGCATGGATAAGGAGATTCATTCTCTTTAAGAGAACTGGATTCTAGTTATTTACACTGATTAGACTACCAAGATCTTATCAATGTAAGAATTCCATTATCCCTAATATCTCATAAATAACCTTTTTTTAAGAATGTACAATGAAAATAATTTTTGTTCCTTAATCTGTCCGATAACTGTAGGCTGCAGCATGGGCTTAGTAATTAATGCAACCCTTTTAATTCGTTAGATTATTTTCTCTCTCAATATTATAATATTCACTCAAGTAGCCCAACTGAATTTCATGTTGTCAAATCATATGCTAAATAATATGGTTTTTGTTAACATGTCCCTTGGAGGTTTTATACAATTAAGTCAATTACAGTTAAATCATTTAAATTTCATCTTTGACTAATTGAAAGTCAGTAAATTTAAGCCAAAGTTCTTATCTGAGACTAGTTTGTTTTATTTAATTTTCAACATTTTTTATTTTTTGTGCTAGGATTCTGAGGAACCAATTATAATATAATTTCATTTTTTGAATATTAGTATTTTATCACCACTATTTATTTTCTATCTTTTCCTTAGAGTATGAAAATTAAATGCACTAGCATTTGTTTTCTGGCTCTTTCAGGTTATAAAGGTGAATTTAAATGGGTTGATTACCTACGAAAAACCAAAGCTAAACCTGCTCCTGCTGCCTTGTTTCAGAGGGTATGTTTTTATTTCATATAGATTGGTGGAATTATGTAACTTAGTCATGTAAATGAGTATGAGATTGAGTGTTTGAATAATTTCAATTTAGTTGTGAATTATGGTATTAGAATCACTGGATCGCCTTCCGGTATAGTGGCTAGCGATGCTGACTGCTGTGTCGTAGGGTCTGGGTTCAAATCCCGGAGAAGACATGGATGTATGTAAATGTATAGTTCCTTCGCGGCATGGGGTTACTCTAAATAGCCGTCGATCTGCAAGTCCTCTCATGAGGTTGGTGGAAGGGGAAGAGAGGTGGGAGGCACCTGACCACTCCCAGGGTGTTCTCCCTCTAAATTGGGATGGAACCGAGCTAAATCCTACTGTCACCTGCATAGGGCTCAAAGCTACGGCAAACGACAGGCGCCACTTATCTTTTTGCCATGATGAATTTCATGGGCCTCGATCTGGCCTTTGCAAATCAGGTGGTATTAGTAACAACAACAGGCTTACTTGTATTGTTGTAGGGTAATGTTAATTAAAATAGGCTAACAATCCAATCCTTTCAAATTATGGACTTTTTGTAGTTCTTTAAAGTATGAATACCTACTTTTAAAACCCTTAAATTATTACTGCAGGACACTGTAAAATGAGGGATTTTTAAACTGTCATTCTTTTCTTTCAAATATAAAGTAGTTTATTTTAACAGAAATAATATTTGTTGTGGGTTTTAGGAAGTCCCTAATCACGGATTCCGTGAGGGCATGTACCTGGAAGCAGTGGACTTGATGGAACCCGGACTAATTTGCGTGGCTTCTGTGACCCGGGTTGTGGGCCGCTTGCTCTGTATTCACTTTGAGGGATGGGACACTGCTTATGACCAGTGGTGTGATTGTGAGGCTCCAGATCTCTTTCCTGTGGGGTGGTGCCAGATGGTAGGATACCGTTTGGAACCTCCTCGCACAGAAGGTATAATATAATACACTCATTTTGCTTCTTTAAAAAGGGTGTTTGGGAGAAAATTAGTTGTAATGTAAATTATCAATTATCTTTTGTTTTTGGTATCAGATTTTAGATATTTCTGTAAACCTTTGGTATGCTAAGTTCTTTTATTTGTTAAGTCTTATTATTTAACAGTACTTTTTTAAATTTTGGTGTTATTCCTTTGAATTTCGGCCAAAAGTAATGATGTGAAAATTCCTCTCCTTGCTGGAGCTGCAATACACTACTTTTGGAGGAATGAAACAAAAGGAAGTTTTTGACCTACTTGTTTTTCTTCATTAACTTTTAAAAGTCCTTTAATTCAGTGTTCCCCAACCTTTTTTCTCCGCTGACCGGTCAACGCTGAATAATTTTACCGTGGCCCGCTTTTTATATTTTAGACTGTTTTGATGTAATAACTTTAATTTAATTGTATTTAATTGTGACTTCAGAATAAAATATAGCTACACCAAAACATGAATATAAAGTCATTTAACAAGGAATATAAAGTGAATTTCATAAAAAGTAGCTTACACCCAAGAAAAATATACTGCAGTAATTAAAATAAAAATAATTTAATGTTTCTTGTGTGGACTAGTAGTATTTGATCCACGGACCGAAGATTTGATCCCTGGATCCAGGGGTTGGAGACCACTGCTTTAATGGATTGAGTTATGAATTATCAAACATTTTTGAATGTTTTGTAAAAATACTTAAAGAAATTGTATTAATAGATTATTAGCCAGTTAATTTTCTTTTACTATTTAAAATCGGTTTGTGTATATATGTGTGTTTTTTTACTGAGTGGGTGGACTATGCTTAACAATTTTTGTAGTTTGCACTTAAGTATCATTGCTTTAAGGTTCTCATCTACTATTCGTTTTGGATTTGTGAATCCAATGTTAATTCCATAGAATTTCTACTTTCCTCTTGAGATCTGGTATTGGATGCATTAGAGAAAGCAGAAAAATAATAAAGATTTTTATTTTTGTACCAATTACTAAAAATATTTGTATGTTAATGTATTTCATATCTTTTAAGGAAAGTTTGAATGTGGCTCAAAGTTACCATACAAGAACACTAATTCTTTTTCTTTTTGTTTTGTTTCTGTAGAAAATACCACTCTTTGCTGACTTTTTTAAATTCATGTGTAGAAGCTTTCTTGCAGTTAAACTTCAGTTAGTTCTTTTATTATTATTTTTGTTATGCAATTCCAGCAACATTTAACGGTCCACTAACCAAAATGAAAGAACCTTATCATTTTAAACTTGTATCAAATGGTGAGGTACACACTTATATTGGCACTCTGCTTCAAAATATTGGAAATTGCTAATATAATATTCTTACTAGAATTAAATTTTATACAATTGAAATTTTTGTCTATCTGATCTAGAAATTTTTTAAAGTGAAAAGTGTTTCTTCTAGTCTGAAGGTAAAATTTCCAACATCTAAATTAACTGCGAATGAATTGATGTTGATATAATTTTTTTCAAAAAATAACTGAGACTCATGAATTATTCTTTTCAGTTTATTATATTTTGACTATTATGTTATTACAATAATCCAGTTTTACAGTTAATATATATATATATATATAGTTTTGAAAGAAAATGCTCATGAAATTTGTCATTTAATAATATTTGTTGTTGATTGCAATTTATAAAGCTTGTATTTTTTATAATTTAAAAGTTTCAATGAAGACTTCATTTCATGAACTTAACAGGTTGTTTTTTCTGTGTGACCCACTTCATTTATTTGGCATTTTAATCATTATAAGAAATTTGGAAGCATCAAAATTGATTTTACTTGCATAACAATAGCATTACTTTTGAAAACAAATGTTTGGTTAATGGGAAATCAGTATTAAAAGAAAAGTTTCATAGTTAAAGCTTCTGTTGTAGGAAGTTCTGTATTTTATCTGGAAAATATTCCTCCTTGTATTCTTCTATAGAAATAAATGTTCATTCTTTAGGTGGCAATGAAAACATCAAGAAAAGTGTAAAACCCGTTGTCCCAAAGCATAAGAGAAGTAAGTTCTTATCATCCATAAAGAGTAAAGTAATTTTTAATATATAAACCATATTTATATATATATATATACTCCAATCTAAGCCTCCATCAATTCTGAGCTGCACCCCTTATTTTCAATATATTTTTTAGAAAAAAAAGAGTTGTGTGAAAGGTTTATAGATATCTAATACTTAAGAAATTTTAAAAAATTTAAAATGAGATATAATAATAATTTAATAAATTTATTTTACCAGTATTAAATATTTTCAAATAACACAAGAACCTGTAATTACTTTAACCATCAGCATCATGTTCCGAAAATACTTCAACACTTCCATTATCACTGCTGACCGGAACTGGTGCGGGCTTCGCCATTTTCCCACATGGTGTCGTTTTCCATGCCATCCAATGCATTTTTTATGCAATATTTTTAATAAAGAATGTATGATAGTCTCTTTGGTAACTTTTTTCCAAGCAGCAATTTTCGAACTGCTTGTCCTTCTTGAATTGCTTCTTTTGCCTTGCATTGCAGCATTTGTATTGTAACTGGCAATGCTTTTGATTGAACGTCCCACACAAATTGAGCGACACTATCATTTACTTCAGAATATCTTCCAGTTTTTGGTCCAGTGAAAGACTGTTGAACATTTACAAGCAAAAATAATATTTTGTTAATGCTATCGATGCATATTTGCTTTATTCGCTTGAAATTTTTAGTGGCAGCTGCTTTCATTGCCTTCCTTTTCATACTTGCGTCAAAGGGAACTCGTCTCGATAATATTATCGATATCTTCGATATTCGGGTGATTAAAAGAGAAAGCACATACAAAAATATTTCCTAAATACGAGAAGATACCGATGATTATGATAGAAGTGTACTAAAGATAAACTGTGGCATGGGATGAGTCAATACAAGTGGCCACAATAGACAGTTGCATTTTTCCTTTGAAAGAGGTGGAAACTCATTTTCCCTTTCCAACAAACGTTTTGCCTTCTATTCTAAGCCGCATCAGATTTTCAGTGCACTAATACTGAAAAAATAGTGTGGCGAGTCAATATGGTATGTGTTTGTATACATACACACATTTCCCCTCACTGAAGGCATTTGCATCTATTACATGATAATGGAATGGAGACTTTGTACAAATTCAGTTTAAATGATAAAGTTTTATACAGTGGTACCTCGACATACGAGTTTAATTCGTTCCGCAACCTTGCTCGTATCTTGAATTGTATCTCGAAGCAAATTTCCCCATACAAAACAATTGAACTACCATTAATCCGTTCCAACCTCCAAAATGTCACCCCAGTTATTTTTGTTACATGGTTTTGAATAATAAAAACGTATTTATAAATATCAAATATTTATTGCACAAAAACAAAAGAGAATGTAAAGAAATAAATTAGATATCCTCACTGGCCTTTGCCTTGTCCTTGGAGCTGCTTTTCTGTCACCCACACCATCAGCAGTTTCTCCATATTTTCATGAAGGGAGGTTCGCAGCTTGGAAATTATCGTAAGGCCCTTAGCCGGCGTTACACTCTTTATCAACTCCTTCCGTTTAAGCACAGAACATATCATGGACGTACTACGGCCATACTGCCTCGACAAGTCAACAACTCGAACACCTTGCTCATGTTTTTCTATAATTTCACGTTTTAATTCAATACTCATCATCTTTTTCTTAGCACTTGACTTTTTACAAACTTTCTTCCGATCCATGGTTATAAAAATAAATGAACTACAACTGTAAATGTAAACGCAACACAAAACGCGAACACAACTACACAACTTATCACAGCGGAAGCATGCTGCTGACTGATCGTGATGGCGCGACTGCGTGTTACTACCGAACCGAACCGAACCGGACTCGTATCTCGAATTTCGCTCGTAACTAAAAGCAAAAAATCACTTGCTCGTCGGCTCATATCTCGAAAAACTCGTATGTTGGGGCACTCGTATGTCGAGGTACCACTGTATATATATACCGTCGAACCCTAATTTAATGAATTCATCGAGACTGAACATTCTGTTTGTTAATTCAGGGTTATTCATATATTGGGGTGGAAAAAAATGCAGATATTTTGCTCTTAGCTTTTGGAAATCCTATAATAAGCAGCTACACAAAAATATTCATAGAGATGACACGATTTCTATTGAGCAGCTAAAAATACAATTAGCGAATTATTATGCACTAATTAATTAGAAATTTCAAAATACTAATATATGTTAGACAATCTTTTTGATTCCCAATTCGAAATAGTTCTCTCTCTACCTTCTGCAGACAAGAAAATATTGCGTCATTTCCATCTTGTTGCATAAGTTTCTAAACAATGTCAAACATTAGAAAATGCAACAGTTTTAATAGGACCTTCTTTATTGTGCCATTCATTGGCTCCGCCAAATCAACCATTTCCTCAGCTTCAGTTGCCCAGAGAGGCAGTCCATCATCCAATGTAACATCTTCCCTCGCGTCGTGGAGTGGGATGAGATAAGAAAAGTCCTATTCAAAACTCATGACTCATCCACACCTGTAAAATCTAACAATGGTCTTCACCCTTTCCCATTGAAATTTGCTGTCCTTTTCTGTTCCAGACAAAAAGTATATGTCCTTTGAAAAAGAGTCTAATTTTCTTTTATAGAAACCAATACAAATTTCTTTTTTCAGCTGTTGAAATAATTTGTTATTTCAGGGCTTATTATTCGTTAAATAGGGTGTTTTGTCTTCATTTTAATCAGGGAAAGAGAAACATTCTTTAAATAGGGGTTCGTTAACTCTGGGTCTGACAGTATATTTGTGGGCGTGGTAGCCGAGTGGTAGAGTTATCGGGTCGTGGCTTGCCTTGTCACGAGTTCGAGCCCAGTACCCCTAAAGACCCGCTGTGTAGGGCAGCGATGCACGTTAAATATGTGGAGAGCTGAAATGCCCTCCCGTTGGTGTGGTGTGGTAGTTAGGAGAGGGGGGCCCCAGCTCAGGTGTCGTCCACGTCACTTGACCATGGTTCAAAATGACGTGGTCCGTCGCCAAAAGCCCTCGTGTAGCTAAACAGTGCGACGTTAATATTCAATCAATCTGACTGTATATATTTTTTATTCATGATAATTAATTTTTTTCCTTTTTCGTATCAAAAAAGTTTATGTACAAATAAGTTTTGTTTTAGCCACATTTATAATTTTTATGTAAACATTTTCACATTTTTAGTTGAAATTCATATTTGTTAAAAGCTAGCATTGGATAATATATTTTTAAGAGAAGAATGAGCTCATTATTATAATGAAGGTAATTTTATGTATGAAATTTTCCTATATCAATTTACTTTTCTGTCATCTTTCTTTTTTCCCATTAAGAAAAAGAAGAAAAAAAAGAGGGGGGGGGGAGGAAAAGTAAAATATATTAGTGTCATGAATAAAATGCTGCCGATTGCAGCATCTGGATTTTAAACTGGAAACAGTCAAATACAATTGGTGTTTAAAATCCGATTTAGATTAATGGAAACATCATATGTTAAATTTGTTGAAATTTAAACAAAATTGTGGCAACAGTGATCAATTGAAAATTATATCATATTAGTAATTGTAAATGATTCTATTTAAAAAAGGTTGCTAACAATTAAAGTTCATGCAACAGTTTTAACCAACATGTTTGGCTATTCTACTGTTTTTGTGTTTTGATAAAAACTATAATTTTTTAAATATTAATTTTTAGCTTACATTACATTTTACCTATGCCTAGTATTAAATATTACCATAATTTAGATTCTTTATTTGTTGGTTTTGGTGTGGAATGTATTTTTATTTAAAAGACGATTTTTTTTTGTCAGAAGTAATAAAGTCTTCAATAAAGTCATTGTAATTTATTACAGACTTCTTTTGTTACAGTTTTTTTTTTAATTTAATGTATCGGTAAAATCTTCATCCATCTTATGACCATAGGAAAACTCTTCTCAACTTCATTTATTTCATTTGAAATGCGTTTATCGATTTTTTTTTCAGTAACAGATATTTTATTTATATTGAACATTTCCCTTTTTTTCTAAACTGACCATGTTAGAAAACAGCTGTTATAGTGCAAATTTAAAGATTATTTTTGATTTGCTTTATTACCTATTATTACTTTTTACTAATACAATTTAATTACATACACAGTGTAAAAAGATTTATGTTGAAGGTGAAAAGTATTTATTAATGAAAAGGTAAAAGAAATTGCTCTAATGAGCGACCCATGCAGATATTACTGGTGATGGAAAAAATCTTAGCATTTTGCAAACATCAGCAACTGCAGTACTAATTCTGGCAGCAAGGTCTTCTGGTGGTGGAGTGAGTATTTTGTGAATGGCATTTGTGTTAGTTTTCTCCGGGGGAAAAAATCCAGACGAGAGATCTGAGATGCCAAGCAATGAGTTTGCCACAGTCTGTCATGAAAGGTAATATCCATGTAGTTCCATACATTCCTGTAGTAATGAACTGGCATTCCAATGTACTGGAATCACATGACTGCTCACTGATTTATTTGCACAGTTAGTAAACCTTGAAGCACCTTCTGCTATACTTCTGTTCATTTAGACTGTTTGGTAAGAGTCACCACTCATTCAAAGGTCAGGAGATATACCTACTCACACATTTACAAAGAACCTTTCTTAGTGGCCTCTCTAAAACTAGGAACATGTGGATATCCCATTAATGAGTGTTATGCATAAATATGCCATCAAATGGGAAGGATGCCTTTGTTATAAATGAAACAGATGCTGCAAATTCTGGCTGCAGTATGTCTTGCTACAGGAACCCAAATTATAATACAAGGTGTGAAATCTGCACTCCTCGAAAATGATTGGATTATAACCTTCCTTCACGAAACACTCGCCATACATAGCTCATCCCTCGGTTGTTGAGCTGTTTCATTCT